>VOQK01027473.1:0-13475 GCA_015052645.1 Benitochromis conjunctus
AACATTCACACTGATGGATTCATTGGGGGTAACTTGGGGTTCAGTATTTTGCCTAAGGATAAGGATGCTTGCAGGCTGGAAGAACCGAGAAGTGGACCACCGACCTTCTGATTGGTTAATGACCCACTCTTCTTCCTGAGACAAGGTTGCCCTGAATATAACAGTCAATAACACCAAGAAAATGTCATATTTTTAAATGAAAAACCATACTTTTTGGCATACTGAATAGGAAATACTGTCAATACATTGCAAAATAATGATTTGCTAATGAAACTTTATGGTAAAAAAAATCGCCCATGTGCAGAAATAACAGAGTTGCAGATTTTAGCTGTCAGTTTCTTCTTCCTGAATTGCCTACTGTAAGCTGGAGTGGTTTGATTTGTATTTCATACATAACATATGGCCAGAGTGTTCCTACATCATCTCACCAGGGCTGAGATGCAAAGACTGTGCCGGTTACTCTATTAAACACAGAATACCAGCTGGCTGCTTCTTCTCTAGATAGTTCCCTGCAGTGAAACTGTGCTTTGGTTCATTGTACAGCTGAAAAATTAAATTAGCTCTGATTAAGTTGTGTCCAAAGCATATGGCATTACGCATATGCAAATATCCTTGTTCAGGATCCCTTTTGCTCTGTAGAAATCTTCTACTGTACCTGCTTGAGGGGCAGTGTGGGGACTCCTCCAGTTACTTTCAAATCCAAATACCTTGATCTGCCCACAGCACATTTTCCTTTGTCCAATGTGCTCTTTCCCCCTTTCTAATCTGTTCATTTTTTTTGGCTAGTCTTAGATTTAGCTTTTTCTTTGCACTTCTGCCCAGAAGGCCAGATTCATGGAGTCACCTCTTGATCATTATTCAGTTCAGGACCCATGAGGCATCCCTGCTCCTCACACTAGAGACTCATACACTGGCCCTCTTTCTTAGTCATTCGACGGGGTCTCTCACATATTTTATATAGAGGTTAGTCTTAGCTGATGCTTTTGAGTGAGTTAGTAGTATGAGGGTACCACAAACTGTTGTATGAAATATTGTTTTGTTTGACAGTTTTCCATACAGGAAATCACAAAAATACTGTTACAAGTTTCAGAGGGAAGCTTCTTTAAAAAAAAAAAAATCATATTGCAACTACAGTTGCCCCCACAAAGCAGACGCTCAGCTTTAGCACAGTGCTAACATCATTATTGAAAAAGGCGGTTTTCTGATCACCATTCAGCATTTTACCATGATAAAACTCCATTAGCGAACACAGCATGCCACTCCACAGTGGAAGTAATGATTGCTGAAAGTGGGCCTATGCTATGCCTACGCTGATTTTCCATTACAAATCAGTAATGGAAAATTATCAGTGAATCATAAGTGATTCATGACGATCTGATTAATCATAAAGATTGTTACTGAAACCATTTTTATTTGGTTTAATGCAAAACAATAAAAAGGTATTTCTTGTGTGACATGTTTTTTTTGTGTGTTTTTTTTTTACGTTTTTTTCCCCTAGGTGATATTCAACTATACAAAATATAGAATCAATGTGAGCTGATATATTTTTCTCCAATTTTTGCAGGACGCCTACTTTAACCAAAGATGACAAGCTGGAATTGCAAAACACCAACCGAGAGAGGGATCTCAGTGGGAGGCGCTTTCTGTTAGACCGAAAATGTAAGAACTGCAGAACAGGAGACAGCCTCATGTTAATAAAGCTGAGAGGAAACTTAGGAGTTTCTTCTTACTTCCTCACTCAAAATGGGCCGAATTTAAAATTGTGGCATGGGTTTGTATGAACGGACTGCCAGCAGGTGGAGCTGTTGTCTTACATAGTTTCTATAGGTCCCTTTCCATTGACTCCAAAGTAGAACATTATATACTTGAGGGAAACCTATAGATATAACCTGACAGTGGAATTAATGCAGAGCAATTTTTTTATTGCCTTTCTTTTAGGTGTGATGTTAGAGAGGACCAAGACTGTGATTCCTCCACTGCCAAGAGACTACCATGTGCACAGACCTGGTAACCTCCCATCCTTCAGCCTCTCCAAGGAGCTTTCCCACAGCCACGCAGGGCGACCCTTCACCCTGGGGTAACCTGTGGATTAACATCTTTTGGATGGCTAGTTGTAGCTGGACTTTTGTTTATAAAGCATATTTCATGAGACAGCTGCACAGATTTGAGTTATTATACTGAGTCACAGTCTCATGCAGGGTATGGTAGATAACAAGAATGTGAACAAAGAGGAACAGCAGCCAGATAAAAGTATTGTTTTGACACACATGCGTTATCTTTCAGAAAAAAAGAAAAGCTTGAGCAGATTGCTTTTAATGTTTAATTTTCTGGCAGTTCAGCTGTGATTATAGCTAGAATTGAAAATCATTATGCTGCTCAAAAATATTATCTCAATAACAAATTATTCTCAATCTTCTATTTATGGGAAAAGTGAGGTTTGATGCACTGAAACTTTGTAAAATGTCAGCTCTGCATTTCATAAACTCATTAATGTTTTCACTTACGTCTTCCAGGTACCCTGAAAGCTATAAATTGAACACAAATCCAGCCGTCCTCATTCCCTCAGCTTTAGTCCTCAGTGGCAGAAACACCTTTTCGGTTGAGAACTGCAAGCTTGGCAGGTATTTTGGCTTTCTAAACAAAATGTGACCAAGCCAATGTTGTTGTTTTAGTTATTTCTCAATGCAGCCAGTTCTGTTGTCCTTCTGTTGTCTGTAGGCCCAAGGTGAAATATCCATCCTCCAACGTAATGACTGTTAAAGACAATCAGAAAAGTGAGTTCATTTCATGCTTTGATTTCATTCTCAGCCTTAAAGTGAAAAAACAAACAAAAAGTATTTTTCCTTTTAGTTCAGTCCAGTTACACCAAAAATACCAGTTTATTTTTTTTGTGTTTTTATATAACACGTGGCATATTATTCAAGACTTTATCTCTAATTAAGATTATTATTACTTAATAACAGGGACAGATGTGCTGGATATTGAGAGATTAAATATGAAATATGCCCTATGCTTCTCTCCATCTCTTTCCATTTCTCTCGCCACACAGGCCAGTCCTATCCGGATCCAGTGGTCGGAGCCTCTCGCTCTTTCATCCACAGGATATCTGAGCTGTCCTCTCTGGAGGGCGAGACGGTGAGGCAGGAGAAGCTCAAGAAAATGAGGAAACCTCGAAAGCCTCCATCCTGACAATCACCTCCTTCCCAGTCACACTGGTCGAGGTTAAAAACATTCGAGTCTGTGCCAACGACGGAACTAAATAAACCACTTAGGGCGCCATGTTCATTTCAGTGGCTCGTTCTGACTGCTTGTTTGTCCTCGGTGATATTAGTTTGCTGCTTGGTATGGCTGGTGGTTACATTCTGGGATTCATGATTACATGTAGTACGGACTTGCTACAACAATAAATGCCGGTGATGAATATTAAGTAAACATTTTCTAGTCTGATGCACAGCTGTCAGTAGTTTTCCACCCATCACCTGCATGCAGGATATTTAATTTGGCTTTCCAATGGCTCTTGTGTAATACGGCCGTATTTCTTTCTGTATCATCTGTATCGTTTTTCATACGGTGTCCAGCTTTGGCCTCATCGTTACAACAGTGTTTCAGACATACAGCATATCTAAACTTTGTTAAGTAAGTGAAATATTGACATATATAGTAAATAGTTTAGCAAAGCCATTATTGTGCCTTGTTAACTGTCTTCCTGAAATTAAATACATTTATTTTTGTTATTTTGAGGACCTTCCTTCATGTGTATATCTTTCTTTTTTTTTTCACCACACAGGATCATGCGTGGACCGTCACACCACTTTTCGCCGCATACACTACATATAGACCACCACAATTAGCAAAATATGCGTTCCATATTTACGAAACAGACACAAAACTGTGCCCCCAGATCTGAGAATGTGGAACTGTCCCACACAACGCAGTGTTTTGCTGCTGAATACGCTTGTTCATTGTATTTGACAGCAGCTATGCAACGGCCTTTTTGTGTAGAGAGAAATCGGGACGTATGAGTCTTCTGGAATAGATATAATAAGAACTGGTCCTTATGTTATTTTCTACTAGACATTTGTGCAGTATTTTGCTACATATTTGAACCATTAATTCATTACTTGAACTATTTATAAGTTGTGGTGGTGGTGGAAGTAAAGGTTGGTAGTAAAGGTTGTGAAAATATCACATCTGACTTCATTTTAAAGCTTCTTCACAACCCTTTAAAATTTAATCTGATTAAATTTACTTGGCTCTGTGTGTAAATAAAGACAGAACAAGAAAAGAAAGAATTAATGGCTAAAATTGTGTTCCACTAATCGCTGACGTGTGTTATCACGCCGCTACAGCTCTCCTCCACGTCACCCTGAGCCAATCAGGAAGGCGCAGGGGAAACAGCTGAGATGAAGTTTAGTCACTGAGATCACTTAGTGCTGAAAGTGACAGATGAAGGCTTCTCCATAGTCTGAAATACATTCAAGTGAGAATTTTTGTTTCATTGGTATTGTTTTTTCTCTTTTTGGCATTTCTACTGGATTAAGCAAAGCAGCGAGGAAGAGGAGAAGAAGCCATCATCAAGGATATCAGTCAGTATGCGCGCTGTGAAACTCAACTGTCAACTGTGTTTAATTTCAGGGAGTGTGTGCCTAAGCTCCCTATTAAATAGCACTGAGATGTTGTCAAACGTCAGGCTCTGTTTGCGTCCCTCCCTCTGTCTGGATTGTGAGGTGTGCATTTCAGGGGCACACAGTGACCTAGAAACACAGAGCCATCCCCTTATTCATACCAAGTGAGGGAGGCGCATGAATGCGCAAATGGAGGCCGGGGCTCCCTCTTCTTGCAGGGTTTTTAGCGTCCCTTTCAAGTGTAGTGAAACAAAATGACCTGGAACAAACAGTCAACAATGAGGTCTTTAATAGGAGCTGTTCTGGGGCCTGCCCACAAGTGGTTTATCGTTTCACCGTAGTTCCACAGAAACCTTGAACAAATGAGACAGTGCTGAATCAAAAGTCACTTAAGTCAAAGAACCGATAATGACAAAAATGCCAGTCCATTTTATCACACAAAAGGCATGAAAACATCAGCTACACGCATTTTTTTATGAACTGAAAAAAAAAAAAAAGCCAGGTTGTGTTACTGTTTCGCCTGACTTGACATTGTGCCAGTTGACTCTATCAGCAGGGATCAGAGAATGTAGCCTGTGTGCCAACACCTCAGATCAAAAATCTCCCAAATATGCTGGGCTGCTATTTAAATTTTGATGAGACAAGGTTTCCTCGAAATAGTTCAGGAGACTCAGATGTAAGTTTTTATTATTATTCACTGTGGCTGACTTGATAACGCGTGTTCTTGCGGATCATTTTATCATCCCACTTCTTGTGCTGTGCTTAAACTATGTGCATTTTTATACTAGAGAAAAAATGTTGTTCATTCCTTTTATTCATTCAGATGTGGTACATTTGTACTTTTTGCTTACAACTCAGCTTTTTGACCTTCACAAGGCTGCAGTCACAACTCGGTATAACATAGACAGATGCCAGAAAAAGACTTCGAGGCCACCGAGATAGACAGGCACCAAAGTTAGGCTCCGAGGCCACTCTCCACGCTGAACAGCGTAGTCCTTTAGTTTGAGCAATTTAGGATTTCTCTGACAGAGAAGGAGAGACCTTGTGCTAACATCGCTATTAGGTATGAGATAAAAAGAGCCAGCTCGAGTCTGTGGACAAGCACAGTGCTTTTTTTATATTTAAAATGTTGATCATATGTTTTCTTGCAAGGATGCTGAGATGTGTAGCTTGCCTTATTCAGAAATGCCTACCACTTCTTTTAAAGCTCACTGATTAACACTAATTACAGCATATCTCTTTTGTCACTGCTAATCAATGCAGATTAGAAAACCAGCAGAGGTACCAAGAAACTACTGTTCAAGCAGCAGTCTGACATAACTTTCCATAAAATAATGAATACTTTATATTTAGTATTGTAAAAGAAAAAAATACTAACAAGTTTCACTTTGTTCGTATACTCTGGACCCCGTGTGTCTGGATTAGCATAAGAAAAGAAACTTGTCTGGTAGTCAGTAGTTTGTCAGAGGTCTAAAAATTATGTTTAAGGATCCGAAAAGACAGTTACACAGTGAAAAAAAATAAATCTATATGAATGAAATATGTACTAGCTTCTTTGCTTTCTATGTAGCCCCCCCCCCCTCAAAAAAACCCCAAACTGGGGTAATTTTATCATTTCAAACTTAACCACACGGGTTGTTACAGCTGCTGGGTCAGCACAGTTGTTTATTCTCATGTCATCAATCTATCCTATCCTACAGCTATCTTTTATTGACAGGCATCAGTGAGATTTGACATGTTTGGTAACAATATATATATATATAAAAAGAAATCATTGGTTCAAGTCCTTGTCCATGTGTAATTTGCAATATTTACACTATTTGGCCTTGGCAGAGAAACGCACGCATGCATGCGCACTACCCCGAGGCCCTAACCTCTCCACCGCTGTGTGACATTTAGGATGTGATTTATGAAATCTACCCTGATAGCTCCACCCTGCCACCTAGCCATTATCACTACTTGAAGCGTCATCTCTCTCAGGGGCAGGGGTCAGTTTCACTCCCCACCCACACATCTTCACTCATCTGCCCGCTGCTACTAATTCCCGCAACGATTTACATACATATGGATCCATATGCCAGGTGAGGTGACTCATGAGGGGACAATTATCAGTGACAATGTCAGGATCAGGCAGGGGAAAAACTTTCATCAATATCACATTCTCTGATGTCATTACACTGGCAGCTCTCCAAGGCCAGCCAGCTTGTAGAGCCATTGCTAGAGTGTCATCAGTCCTCTCCGGGGCCTACCGCTGGACTATCCATCAGTAATGACCTGTAATGAATGGAGAATCATTAGAAGGATGTACAAAACGCCTCGCCATAATGGACGCTGTCGTAAGTGCGACATGAAGAGCAAGGCTCACTGGGTGTTTGCACTGTGAATACGCACTTTTAAGAACTTTTTAAACTGCGATTTGGTGACTCGCCCTAAGTCAAACACCCAACTTCTCGACTCATTAAATATTAACTCATGCCACTGTGTGGCATAGATGCATACATAATCCACAAGAAATAGGATAAAATGCCTGTGCATGGATGAACTCAAGTTACAATGAAGGAAACTACTGAAACTCAGTTACGTAAGAACAGATAATAAGAACAGACGGTGCAAAACACTCCCGCGCTTGGAAAACCACCCAAATGTACAAATGTAGACGTGAAAGAATGTGCTATAAATTGAGAAGATAATAGACAAAGGCTTCCATTCATGTGGGAGGAACTGACTGTACTCATCAGGAAGAAAGAAACTCGGACTAATTACTTCGACCAGCTCTAATCAAATATTCTCTAAGAACAAACATTTGGGTCTTTTTTCTGCTTTGATGTTACTTTTTTGCTCTTGTGTTTTTTTTTATAGAAAGGCTTAAAAATACAGAGAGTTTCTGTGCAGTACAGAGAAAGCATTTTCTTAGTCATGAATGGCATCATCTTTAAATTTCAGCATTTGTCAAGCAGAGCTTTTGATGTCAACAAACTTTTTGAAACTATGGCAACCCAGGTCAGGTGTTCCATTGAGGAGAGCCAGTTTACATTCCCCATATAGATGAGATGAAGCTAGGCTTGACCATGCTACCGTCCTGCTGCAAGAAGGAGAGTTTAGCACACTTTCATTTATTACTAAATCATTCTCTCTTTGTATCTCCTTCTATCTCTGCTCTTGGCCCAAATGAAAGGGGTGGATTCAGTCTACGGTGCAGCAACTTGCGACAGTGTTTGAAGATCATAAACATGCTCAATTACTGTTCCCCGTCTTGAGAAAGATTAACCGATGTACACTAAGACGACTGGGTGTGTTGCTGTGGTGAGGCTGATTGTCTCTGACAAATGAGCAGTAAGGGCAGGAGGTCCATGGCTGGGAGCCTGTCAGATGGAAAACACACATGCTTTGATGTGCACTTCCTTCATGCTGAGGCCATAGCAAACTGATTGCATCAGTGGACAGATCAAATCAGCACTATAGTTGAACTGTATGTGTGTGCCCTTTTCATGAATAAAAAAAAAGAAAAGCCCACTATCAGGGGATGGACACCTGCTCAAAGTGACGGACAACAATTTATTTTCGTGAGGACGCAAAGAGACGAGACTTCACAGCTGGGATTATTTATTGCGTTGGGATATTTTATATTTAGTATTTGTAGATTCAAACACAGCAGAGTAGTTTTCCTTCTCAGGCCAGTCTGGGTTCAACCATCTCAAACTTTAGCATACACTGATTCAGACACTTGCTTCTTAGTGATGCCTCTGCTGATGATTATGGTGGAGATGAAGGCTATTACTGTCGCTTGACCTACCTGCTTCATAGCATGAAGAATAATCAAAGGGCCCAGCCAGACCCCCTTGTGAAAGATTATTTTTCAAGACAGCGAAGTATCCAGTTATTACTAATGTCTACTTCTTCAATAGCAGAAGGCGTGAGGAGGCCTCATTTCCTGCTGATGCTCCCTGCAGAGGCCCCATTTGTTGGCTGTAATAATATGGACGAGGCTGAGCTTCTTCAGCAACAGTAACAGTCAGGCCCCCGTTAAGCATATAAGTAAAAAATGTTTTTTGTCTGTCCTCTCCAATTTGTCATCATCAATCAGCAACAGCATTAGATATCCTTGCCAAATATTGTGTAGCCTTCCATCATGCCATTAAGGAGGACACGACTGGGTTTGTAAATAATGCAAACTGGAACTCCTGTGCTTCATACAGCACTGTGAAAAAGTATTTGTCTCCTAAACCTAATAATTTGTCGTGCCACCTTTTTTCAGCATGAACTGCAATCAAGTGTTTGCGATAACTAGCAATGAGTCTTTCGGATCACTGTGGAGGAATTTTTTAACCGTCCGTCTTTGCAGAATTGTTTTCATTTATCTACATTCGGGGACTGTTTGAGGTCATGCCGAAGTACTTCAATTAGAATTATGTCTGGACTTTGACTAGGCCACTGCAAAACCCTTGTCTTGTTTTGTTGGGCCATTCAGAGATGGACTTGCTTGTGTGTTTTGGATCATTGTCCTGCAGCTTAATCCCAGTGCTCTTGAGCTTCAGGGCATGAACTGATGACGGGATCGTCTGGTAAAGAGCAGAATTCATGGTTCCATCAATTATAACAAGTCATCCAGACACTGAAGCAGCAAAGCAGCTATAGACCATCACATTACCACCACCACGTCTGACTGTTGCTACAATGTTTCCTCCTGGGAACTCTTCCATGGAGGCCATTTTTGTCTCTTTAGTATTGGTGAATCATAAACTCTGACATTAAATGAGGCCTGCAGTTCTTTTCATGTTGTTCTGGGTTCTTTTGTGAGCTCCTGGATGACTCGTTGATGTGTTCTTGGAGTGATTTTGGTAGGCTGGCCACTCCTGTGAAGGTTCACCTCTGTTCCAAGTTTTCTCACTGTGGTTTGCTGGAGCCCCAAATCCTTAGAAAAGGTTTTGTAAATCCAAAATATGTGGTTAATCACAATTAATTTATGATTTAGAAGAGGTGCAACTACTTTGTCACAAATGCCCAAGTAGGTTTGGATAGGTTGTTTTCCCTATTAATAAATAAAATAATCAGTTAAAAACTGCATTTTGTATTTACTCACGTTATTTTTTTTAATAATATTATAATTAGCGTGATGATCTGAAACATTTCAGTGTTACAAATATGGAAAAAATAAGAAATCAGGAAGCATTAGCATTGCATTTAAATGCTTTTTTTAAAATGTGGTATGCAGTTTATAACAGTGCAGGTTATCAGTGGATTGGTAAAAGAAACAGTGAGATATTTTGGGAAATATGATTCTTTGCTTTCTTGATAAGACTGATACCGCTTTCTTGTTTGCCTTCATAATATGACCTACAACAAGTAGACGGTTATCTTAGATAAGCATAAAACTGGAAACAAAGTCGAGAAGGAATTCACTCCCAGCATTTAGAAATTGAGTAGTGCATTAAAACTCCTTTTATTTTTGTTTAAAACAAATAGCACACATGTTGATAATTGCAGGAAACAACTGCACGCATAAAACAATTACCTTACAATTTATGGCTGAGCACAGGGGAAGCTGATATGTAGATTTTTTTGACAGCCTCTGACCCAGTGAAGCTAATCTTTAGTCTACAAAAACCTCACAAAAAAACAAACACACAGACAAAATCATACCCGAACGGTTTGGATTTCTGCTGGATTACAGGAACTTGAAAGGGAAAGAGAACAGGGGAGAGAGGTGAGAAGGGGACGGTGTTATACGGTAGAACAATTGATTGGAGACCTGCCAAATTCTTACATTCCTCCCTTTCTTTTGGGACTTGGAAACCTGGGGTGGCAGAAGGTCACAGGTATTCTGAAGAATTAGGGTCAGAATAAAGGTAAACAAGAATAAGGCAGGTAAGAAAGAGGCAAAAAAGAAAGAACAGAGGCGGGAGGGTAAAGCATGCATCACCAGCTCACCCCTCCCTTGTCCTCATCGTCTCCTCCCGAGTGTGATCGACTGGAGGGAGGTGCTCAGCTGGGTACAGGGAGAGAGACACTAGCTTTGAGGAAAAGGCAGGCAAACATAACACAAAAGCCGGTGCTGGAATTGGGTGTTTTGTACTGTAGGTTGCACTGCAGACCTGTTTCGGGAGGGAGACTGAAGGGCTGGACACAGGAGACGGACACAGGAATTCCAGGTCACAAGGGCTCCTGTGGCAGAGCTCAGTCCTGGCTGGGTTGGGCTGGTATTCCAACCTCTCCCTCTCACGGTCATGAGCATGAAAGAAGCAGAACCAGAGCAGGAGTAAACACAGGTAGAAAAGTGTGTTAAATCACAGCCTCGGGGGGAACCAAGAGGCTGGCATCTTACTTCAGGGGTTGACTTCTGGCCTTACTCCATCATGATGGGATTCTCTGCTGAGTTTGCCTGCTGGTTGCTGGTAGTTTTTGCTCTCGGAGAGAACCACCTGGTGAGTGGAGGTTGTTCGGGGAAGTGCTGCAGAGGCAGAGACATTAGCTGTTTGACCACTGACTGGAGGATGGACCGTGTGCACGGCACATGCTACTGTGATGAAGGCTGCGTCAGAACTAAAGACTGCTGCTTTGACTACTTCACAGAGTGTCCAGGTGAGTGATGAATGGATGAAACTGTTTGTTTTTTGGTGCACGCCTTAACTTTATGATACCTGAACACTTGCTAAGGATATATTATCTCCTGAATCTGTTGGCCAGAAGATAAAAAAAAGACAAATTATCACCACTATCTGGTCATTAGTGGGCGGCTTATCACACAACTTAACCCTAATGAGAGAAGTGGCATGGGCGGATGCACTCCACATTTTTCCATACATGTCACATTGTGTGCATTTATCTTCAGTCCTTTCCAACTCTTGCGTGTCTTTTGTTGTTTTCTTCAGCTTCTAACTTGGTGCAAACCTCACACAATGTCTGAATTTGTCTTTCTCGCATGTAACTCACCTGGCACATTACAAAAAAAACGGCAATAATCAGCACACCAAATAACCTCATTTCAGTGGGCTGGCCCACATAATGGAATTAGTACAAATATTTTAAGAATGTGGTTCTGTCAATCAGTTGTAGTGATAACAGCTACAGTCAAACAAGCTGAGCATATTTAATACGTGCTATGGGCCAGTAGTGACTAAATCTGAATGTTTAATACATGAGTGGAATCATAGAGCAGGCACAAAGAAAGAAAATCACAGGACTCCGTCACTGATTGAGCGGCGCACTTGGCACACTGTCAGAATACTTGTAGCAGAGCAGGAAGCGCTAATTCCACAAGTCACAATCGATGCTTCATTAATCCAAAGCTATTTCCTGGATATTGAGTCACATTCCACTCTTCCCCAGGAATATTATAATTATTCATCCCTTAAAGAACAATGGTACATCTGACTGTTGATGGGAATTGTAACCCTGGCACAAAAGCTAAGATCTTAGGGAGTCAGTATCTGGTTTAAATGCAGTTAGATATTTTGCTGCCACAGACTATTTCCTGTTATAACGTTTCACTCTTGATACTGGTGACAACATCCAGCTCAGGACTGTGTTGTGAGTGACTGGAGCTTTTGGAGCGGCTGTGCCAAACTCTGCCAGCCTTCGGTGCGAGTCCGTGTTCGTCACATAGAGCAGCAGCCCCACAACAGCGGCCAGCCCTGCCCGGGCCTTGAGCAACGAGCTGGCTGCAGGGAATACAGAGACCACCAGGGTAGACACTGTGGCATCAACTCAGGTATGCAACCAGATGAACACTCTGATTTTACTGTATCTGCATTTTTGTGTGTGTGTGAAGTTGCCTGCATATTTTCTTGCATTTGATCCTGTTTTGTAATTCATAGATGATCTGGTTTCTCTTATCAGGTCCCGCATTCATCACCAGCATGGCATTTGCCAAGGGAAGGCGCAAGCACGACATTTACGAAACCCCCCTAAACACTGGGTAGGTTTCATATCATGGTACTATAAATCCTCCAGACACTCTCTGAAACTGCACAGACCTCAAGAATCTTTGAATTGAAGAGTTGAAAGTTCATGAACGTTTTCCTGAAATACCTCCTTTTTTCATGCTTTGTAACACAAATGAATTTGAAAGGAGATAACAGCTCAACGTTTTCCTACCCACGAGCTACCTGTAGGTGTTTGCCCACCTGGCCTTCTGTCTACAGACCATTAAACATAGCGATGCTGAAAGACTGCCGACAATGCTTTGAAATTAAATACTCAAGGCCGTCACATGAAAAGCACATACACAAAAGGTTGGACAGTAGGTGCGGTATTGCGAGCAGTTCAAAGCATCTATATGCTTAATTATTGTTATTTCTTTCATATGAGCCGTGTCCCTGCTACTGGGGATAAAGTGGGTTTAAAAAAAACCAAACTGATCAGCAATTCCCAATATCGCCTAACCAAGTGATGATGTCGCGATGTCCTTCTCGTGTGTTGTATGAATTCTACTGTCTCAGTATTCCAGGATTTACTTTGTTCGTCTTCATTACTTTAATCCTGTCCCCCTTAAGGTTTTGTGTGGAATTCCAGCTAGAGTCACGGACACCCCACTGTACAGTGGAGAACCGGCCCCACACACTGTGGATGCGCTACATAACAGAAGGCTTTAATGTGTGTGTGGCATGCGAACCTCCTGCCATGCGAAACAATACCAGCAGCTGCCAAGGAGACGGTCAGGAATCAGACAAGTATGCAGTTATGGGCTATTTTACATGTGTTTTTCCTGCAGTCCAGATATACTTAAACGTGCTTTCTTTTTGGCTGTTTACCAAAGCACATTTAATTTACAGCTGAATGTGGTCTAAAAGGGCAGACTCTCAGCTTTTATTCTTATTTTTTACAAACTGAAGGAACATTTAGGAATGGTGC
>VOQK01027474.1:0-12024 GCA_015052645.1 Benitochromis conjunctus
CATATCCATGTGTTAGAATGGCCCAGTCAAAGTCCAGATCTAAATCCAATCGAGAATCTGTGTCAAGATCTGAAAACTGCTGTTCACAGACGCTGTCCATCTAATCTGACTGAGCTGGAGCTGTTTTGCAAAGAAGAATGGGCAAGAATATCAGTCTGTAGATGTGCAAAGCTGGTAGAGACATACCCTAAAAGACTGGCAGCTGTAATTGCAGCAAAAGGTGGTTCTACAAAGTATTGACTCAGGGGGCTGAATAATTACGCACACCCCACTTTTCAGTTATTTATTTGTAAAAAATGTTTGGAATCATGTATGATTTTCGTTCCACTTCTCACGTGTACACCACTTTGTATTGGTCTTTCACGTGGAATTCCAATAACATTGATTCATGTTTGTGGCTGTAATGTGACAAAATGTGGAAAAGCTCAAGGGGGCCCAATACTTTTGCAAGCCACTGTATAATTGGGCACTGCTATTTATTATCAGGTGAAGTCTTGTCGCTCTTTTAAAACGCACTCAAAGTGCAGAGATGAATAAATAATAAAGCTTAAAAGTGCAAGAAAATAATCAATATATGCTATCGATGCTATTGATTAATCACAATAAAAGGATTTACCAAAACTTCCATCGATGGAGGCTGGATGGAGATGTAGATGGGGTCCAGGTCGGTCTCTTTAATCCTCTTCACACCCTGGATATCCACATCCAGGATGCAGATTAGGTTTTTGGCTCGCACGTCTTCTACGGAAGCCTTACTAAACAAACAGGAGTCCTTTTTAAATAACCCGTACCATTCACGTGAGCAGAAACATCCAAGCAGGTACTGAATGTAATTTTGTTCTTCTCACATGAAGTGACTGGTAAGAGGATAAGAGGATCCCTGCACTGATCCAAGCTGCTCAGACTCAGTGAATGAGTGTTATCTTCAGAACAAGAGGAAGAGATTAAATGTGACACAAGGTGCTGAGCCGCAGCATTGCTCTTTTTGACCTAATGGGGGTTAAAGCGCCATCTGTCACCAGACTATTATATAGCCGCTTGATCCTTGTTACTAAGCCCAAAGAACATTTATGTAAGGCTCCGTTTTCATTTCTAATAAATTAAGTTCAGGCTGTATGAGTGACACTGATATCTTATTGTATTTTCACCAGAAATGCTTTTGGTATGATCAGTAAAATCCTAAATCCTGGGTGTTGAGGATAAGGCAGAATCAGCCCAATCCGGCCCATTGGATGACTTTGGAAAATGTAAAAGAGCACAAATTTTAGACTTTTAACTGTATTTTTGTTACAGCTTTTCCTACTAACAAAGACCTCCCCAATGGCCATTCATGCTACACTCACGTTATTAAATGATAGATTTCTGTAATTTTAGACATTTGCTTCTTACAATTTAAGCCGTACGAGACGTGCTGACAGATTTCTCTCATTTACTACAGCAGCATTTCTTTATCATGTAGTAAAACTCAGACATACTGTTGAAATTGGGTCTTTTCCTTATATTAAGATATCTCATTGATTAAATGTGTAGTTAATTCTCTGCACACTGGCAATTCTCTGCACACTGGCAGAGAGATGATTTTCACTGGTCCGGCCCACATAAGATCAAAGCGATGTAAAATGACTTTCACATCCCTGCGAATGTTTTCTCTGCAAAGTTTGATCAGTTTTGTTTTTAAATGAACTGAATTCAGATGAAATTACATAGTGTTAGATTATAATATGTCATGTCAAAGCAATCTGCACAGACCTTACTACAAAGAGGAACCCAGGTATTTCTTAGTGGGTTAACTCTTAACTCTTAAATATTTTGAAATGACTGGAAAAATGTGCAATAGAAATGTCAGAGAATATACATGCAAGTCATACTGTTTATTAAAAAAAAAAAAGTGCATGAATTATTTCCCAAATATCCATTTACCTTGTTCCATACATGTTGCCAGAAAACTCAGCGTGCTCAATGAACTCTCCTTTGTCAATACCCTGCTGCATGGCCTCTCTCGTTGTGAAGTGATAGTCTGTGGGGTGCAACATTTATAATGAATCTAGCTCTGCGTGGAAAATAATATATCAAGGCAAAATCAAGCAAGTGAAATGAGCGCTCACTACAGTGTAGCAAAGGATTCAGTAAAGAAAAATGCAGGCCGTGTGCACACTGTAACACACTGTCATTGCTGATCACGTGTGTCTGAGCTATGATTCCTCATAGCCTAATTTAAGCTGTGCTGTAATTGTCATGCTTTATGTGGATGTGCATGCAAAGATTAGAAATGACAGTTGCCATTAGTACAACATTGGATTGTCCATACCCGATCCATAGGCCTGCATCTTCCCAAACATCAAAACGTCTGGAGATCTACAACAGCAGAGTTTGAAAAGCAAACACGTTACTACTTCTACCGCTAATGGCCACAGTGATGGCATGCAATCATTAGCATGACAACATGAAGGAGTCTGCTCAGACCGAAGTATCAGTTTGAAGAGAAACACTGAGCAGAGAGACTGTGCTGTAAAACAAAGAGATAATAAGCATGAGAGCAGGGCAGGGTGGATTTTAAACAGCACTCAGGGCAAACTGCAGTGTGGCAGATATTTCTGCTCATGTTAAAATCCTCATTCATCCCGGTGTTTATTAAAATGGGATGTGGTTGTGATCGATGGAAACCCATTCATTGCCAAAATATTAGCTTAGAAGACGGTCTGGACCTCGACTAAAGAATGAAATGAAATGAATGAGAGAGCAATATGTTCTCAAATGTTTTTTCAAAATGTCCTTTTTTAATCCTCCTGTGTGTTGTCAATGGTTGGATGCATCTCACTGATGGTGTATCAGGAAAAAGAGGAAATGGGATCGCTAGTTTGGATCTAAAGACGTGTGGGAGTGGAAATGGGAATCGCTGCTGAGGCATCACAGGGGGCTATTTTCAAAAGCTTTTTACTCCAAAGTGTAAACTGTCTCGTCTTCCTGAGGTGATTGTATTTTTAATTATATATGTTTTTTTCTTTTTTCGAATTTTTTTGTCCAGTTCACATGACCAGTTCCTATCAATCCAATGACAATGTGCCAGGATGATGAAAGTAACCCCCATCCATCTGTGGTATAAAATACACTGTGATCGGGAATCACACTGAGATCACCTTCGTCTGTGGTTTCTGATTCATTTGGACACGAAAATGAGGCTGACATTTCTATGTCTTCAGAGGATAAGACGTCTGCTACGGGCAGTAAAGTAGCCCCCAGAAGCATGGGGAGCTTGTTCAGCCCTATGGAGAAAGCAAAAAAGGCAAAGAGAGAGCTTTATCCCTAAACCAAGGGAGCCTCACAGGGTGGCAAAACCATTCCTGCAGTTCACTTGGGAGTAAGAAGTGCTGTGGGTGTCATTGTGGACTGGGTAGGTGGGGGGAGGCTAGGAAACTTGGTATAGAAACAAAGATGAAAAGGAGCTTGTTTGTCAGATTCTCCACTATTCAAAAAAATACACTTTTATGTGAGCTCTACAAGCTTAAATCCAAATGCAGGGCTGATGATTTGTGAATCATGGAGGCCGGTGATCCCGATTCAATGTGAAAGCACAAAACATAACTCACTTAAAAAGTGTCAGCAACAAGCCAGTTTTAATTCATAACTATTGTACCTTTGCCATCTTCCTCTCCTGGTCGAGGGTTTCTCGTTGTGTCTGTGGGGAAAGCATTGCAACAACCTCAGTCTCAACTTTACAGCCGTTACTGGCACGTGTAGAATTAGGCTACTGTGTCCTGCTTCCACCTCAGACAGGATGTTTTACAAAGGAAGCCGATCACCGATTGGCACAAAGACGTACGTGAGACGCTGAATCCAAAGACTCCTTCATGCTCCTTCATCAGCCTCTTCAACAGAGTGCTCTTCCCTGCTCCAGAGGGGCCACTCAGCACCACGGGCCTCGGTCCCGACATTGTTCTAAGAGTCACAGACGGACACAGACAGAGTGATTTATTAGAATTAGAGGTAAGGCAATGATTTGTAAAATAAAAATAACCACCCCACAAAGTGTTTAAACCACACATTTCACAAGCGGTGAGCTATGTTGTCTTTCAAGTACTTTACCTTAATAATCTCCCTTTCTTCCTGTGAATTGCTGCCCCTGGCAACGATCTCAGCTATCCTGTTTGCTCGTCTTAGGTGCCGTAAGGCTAAATCTTTTGATCCAAGCTTCTCTTCACTACGCACTCTGGGGTTAAAAGCAGGCTGTTCCTCTCGTATCACTGCTGTTGCAACCTAAGAATTAATTGACACTCAAAAATGTCTGTGTCCTTAATTAAAGTATCAAAATGAGTCCACGTCCTCATTGCTGACTAGTTAGACAGCCAGAGGCCTTGAGGTTAACGCTAAGAATGCCTGTTAATGAAGCCACGAGGGGTCAGTCAGCAGGGATAATTGGATCTGAGCCAGGTGGCGCTCAAGGTCCAGGACAGGTGAGTCATTTACCTAAAGAATGGATGAATGCCCGTTAACAGAATTGCTTAATAACACAAAAATCTTCCCCAGCAGCACATTTCCTCTGGCACCTTGAGTGAATTTTACTTGTTCATTTGCACACCCCGTTACATCTCTACCCCACAGCTGACTTCTGATGGGAACGGTCCATTTAACGGTCATCTACGGTTACATAGTTACGTCTGAGATTAAAACAACTGCATCTAATGTTGGAAAGAACACATGAACAGCTACGATGATCCACGGTGTAATGTGAAAGGACATGATAGAAGTGTCTGTTTATCACTATTAACACTGTTAGTTTTGATCATTTAATTTCCTGAAAAGATTACAATAACTTATCTATTAACATTTATTATTATTGAATTATTATTTATTAACATTTTAACTCTGCGTCTTAACTTCCTAATTCAAAGAACAGCCACTGAATTTGTCCCAACCACTTTTTCTTGGTGGACCACAGACTGTTTGACACATTTTCACTGCATATTTATAGAACAGAGTTGTTTTCTAATAAGTATTTTACTCTCGTTTTCTTCTAGTTTTAATTACCTTACCTTTTGTCAGAGCGTCCCTGTGTGTCGTCTGTGTCGGAGGGACGTGGAGTAACAGATGATACTGCAGCCGAGCTTCTTAATGGAGAGAGTGCGTGTGTGTGTGTGTGTGTGTGTCACACAGACTCACCCAAGCACCTGACTGTCAGTCTGGATTATGACCACCTCCCTTCAGCTCACTAACCAATCACAACGGGGCATACTGATTTGTTTTGAGCAGGTCATAGGATGATTTTCATAAGCACACGATCGTGTCAGTGTTTAAATGTATTTTAATGTATGTAAAGTCTAATATAAATTTTTAATTTTTATTAGAATCATATCAAATGAAATGTACTTGATTGGTGTACATTCAGTTTATACGAGACATATTTTTCTTGACGATTAATTATTTGAATAAATAAATGTTTGATCTGATGTATTTCAGTTGCATTTTACTCAAAATGATTGCTTCATGTTTACTGAGGATGATCTTTTTTTTTGGAGTGTGCAGGGTCTTTCTTGACTATTTTTTAAAATTCAAACACAGTCCATTTCCTGTGTGCGTACTGCATGCAGACTTGGAGTATAATGTTTCTTGCTCGGCAAGTTTCACAACGCCGCTCACTTAAACACGTGTGCATTCATTTTTGCCTGTAGATGTTAGTCCACTGGCAGAACTGGACTCAGTTTGCTGTCTCTTGTTCCCCTCTTCATCGGAGGCACATTGTTCTTTTATGTCTCTCTGTGTGATGTGGCTGAACCTAAGTGGCCTCGCAGTAAAGGCTCAGAATAGCAGGCTTTAGAGTCTTTCAACTCCAGATGAGCTGCGATGGGCTCTGCCTGGCTAATCCCGCACCGACCCACTTCTTAAAGTGCGCATACACTTCCCACAGTCATCATAAGGCTGTCAACAAATGTGAACAACACAGGAATGCTTGCTGCTGCCCATTCGTGCCTACCGTCCACACGTGCGGCAGGTACAGTAGATACTCATTACGTGCTCACAGTTAAAAGATTTTGGGGAAACAACCGCCTTTAGACACAGATTTTATTTTAGTAATGTTGATAAAATTAGATTTGAGCGATCCTATACAAAGAAATACGCCAATAACAAAGACAAAACAAGTCCCAATGAGATGATTATTACTGTAAATGTTTCCGACCTACAAGAGCTAAACAAAGAATAAGTGATCTAAGCAAAGACAAACTCTGTACAGTAAATACAGTCTGCTAGTCAACATCATATACACACACCACTCCAAACATACATACACAAAATTATGTACATGTGCTTTGCGTTTCAGTTCATTTCAATTCAATTATCTTTCCATAAAACAGAAAAAAAAAAGATTTTTTTTAAAAATCGATAAATATTGTCTCAAAGCATTTTTTTTTCTCTGCTTGTTTTTCAGTGCCTGAGCTCTCAGATGGTTTCAGATGTTTCTTCTGTCCTAGTGGAAGTTGCAGTAGAAATATGGATATTGTACAGGTCAGAGGTTGCACTCAGTTAGTTAGTAGCTGTTAGGAAAACAATGATAGTAAGACCAAAAAGGAGTGAGAAGGAGGAAAAGGAAGAGGGACGGGAGAGGGGAAAGGTGGGCTTGCACGACAGGCCAGCTGCCCAACAAGTCCAAGCCTGATTGGTCAAAACAGAAGAAATCCCTCCACTCTTAAAGTGAGTCACAGGTAAACTCGCCTCAGGTCTCCAGGTGAGGTGATGGTGTTGCACTGAGGACACAACTTCTTTGCTCCCTTCAAAAAAGAAAGGTGAGACTTTTATTAGCGACTTTTATTTCGTTCTGGATATTTTGCATCATGTTTATGTTCAGCTTAAATCGGGCTTTTTACCAGCGTTCGAAGCCAACACTCCTCACAGTGAACATGCCAGCACTGGATGGAGGTGAGCGGTGTTGTGTAGGTGTCCTGCACACAGAAACCAGCATAATACAGGTGAGGAACGTTTATCTGTAGTGCGACAAAGCTGCCACTAGGTGTCCACATGTAACTACAATCAGAGCTTTCGCGAGGAAGCAACTTGTGAATCATTTGGTTCAAACACTGGGATTATTTCTCATTTCTCTCACTGTCAGATTTTACTTTTTAACTGATTTTTTTTCAAATTTAAATCACGACAAAATCAGTCACAGCAAAACCTATTTAGAAATAAGACAGTGTATCAAGTAGCAATGCCTAATTAATTATATATTTCCAATAATTAACTTACATTTTTAAATGTAAAATAGTCGAAAAAATAGCAGAATTCTCAGAGACTGAGGTCAACTTTGAAGAGCAGTGTGTGGTGCGTTTGAGCTCAATAAATATTTGAGTGATTAATTGTTCTTTTCATGTAAAATAAGTCAGTATTTAATGGAATAAATATCGCAGAGCTTTATCAGATCCAGACTGTTATATTTGTTTTGTGTATCAAACAGTATTACGGTTATCCAGAACTGCAGCACAGTCTGACAATCTGATTATACGAGGAGTTTTCCAAAGATACAAAAAAAAAATTACTGTGTTAATTACGTTAAGCAAGAAAAAACATATACATATAGTTCAAACTATCATCACATAAATATCACATTTACATTTGACTAAAAGAAGATGAAACAATATTGATTTCCTACCTAAAACACACTACAGTAATATCGCCTGTTCCTGCATCATTGCGCTCTTTTCTCTTTTGTTTTAATTTGCCTTCGTACTCACCATGCAGATGAGGCATTTAAATCTGTCTCCTTTAGACAGCTGTTTCTCCAAGTCTCGTATCCGAGCCTTAAGTGCATCTAATGTTGTCAGCGTGGAGTCCTCCGAGAGCCTGTGCGCGCACACACACACACACACACACACATAGAGACACACAGAGTAACAGGACGAGAGAGGGAGGGCGCACGAGTTAGGCAGACACTGGAGAGTCATTTATAAATCGAAGACAGATTAAATTATTCGCTGGCCAACATGGACACTGAGCATGAAATTTAGCAGCAATCACATTGCCTGCATTCGCTGTCTCATTTATCATGGGCAGCGGGGCGGGGGTTAGGTGTCAGCGTCCTCACAGAAATAGACATACACGCGCACAATTACAGGATAGACTCTATGTGCAAACATACTGTACAGCGAAACAGATGGGATGCAATGCATTAAGCATGATGAAACGTGTGTACATGCCTGCATCACCTGCTAAGACCTTGACTGATGATATCATCACACTGATATAGTATTGTATTATGTGCTGGTGAGAGCAGACAGTCCGAACTGATATGGCATACATACAGAGGACCATGGGTGCCAGAATACACTTTGCAGAGAGGAATGGCTTCCTCTGATTGGCTGATGAATGTTCACCTGCATGTCACTAAGTGCATGCTGGGGGATAAGCAACACCTGGATAAACCTACCTCCATGACCCGAACAGTAAAACTTTAATGTAAAGAGTCACCACTTTCGACATGGCTGCTGACCTTTTTTCCTTTCATGTCTCCAGAGTTACCAGCTCAAAAAGCCATAAAATACTCAAGAAAGACTTATTATTTTACGTGACTTTGACTTAAAGTCAGTTCTTGGGTTCGTTGGCAACTTGAACAAATTGTGTCAAAGTTGCTGAAACAGAACAGAAAGACATTTTGAACCATTTATGAAATTTGGATTTAACAATGGTTGGTGCAGAGTGCAGAAAAGCATTAGCAGCCAGGAGGGTTGTCTTCCGACATTTTTTTAAAATTAAATAAAAATTAATTTGCATATATAAGTATAAATTTTTTGCTTAAAAATGTATTGTGCAATTTATTTCGTTTTTTTGTGGGGGAGCACTGATGATTCAGAACCCTCAAAAACTCACAAAAATTGTATCTACTGTATATGATAGAGTAGGCATTAAAGGGTTAATGGATTAAAAGCTAAATACTCTTTGCTTACTACTTTCCAATAAAATGTTTCATTTCAATTTTGTTTCTATAGCACCAAATCACAGCAACAGTCACGTCAATTTGCTTTATGTTGGTAGGTTAAAATCCAACAATAATAGAGAAAAACACCAACAATCAGACTCTGTGAGCAAGAACTTGGCGACAGCGGGAAGGAAAAACTCCCTTTTAACAGGAAGAAACCTCTGGCAAAACCAGACTCAGGGAGGGGCAGCCATTCGCTGTGACGGGTTTTAACAGTCTCTCAGCTTTTTCACTGTTGCACACTGTATATAAATCTTTTAAATGCTTAAACTCACTGCACGTCAGGAGGGAACACTTCAGCTCCCGAACTTGGAAAGTGTAACAGATCTAACAAACAAACTTACATCTCTATCTCAGCGTTTTTGCAGGTTTGAGGGAGGCCGGCTACACTGCCATCCTGTTTCTCTCCACTGCTTGTAGACGGACTCCCTGAATACACAAACGAATGAGCAGATTACAATTACATCCCATCGTTTTAGGAACTGTGTTCAGTTGCTTCATTTTTCCTAACTCACCATCATGTGACCATTTGGTAAAGTCCAAGTTTACTCTGGATTCAGGTAACATGTTGCTGCTAGAAAAAAAACAAATAAATAAAAAAAGGTATATTTAGCTCATATTGATCTAATATGTAAATGAATACTGAGTGATCGTCATCACATCACGGATACATACTTCACTGTGGTCTCTTTGGAGCTTTCTCCCGAGCAGGGAATTACATCTGTTTCTGTGTATCTGCAAGCGAATTCAGGAGAAAAATACAACAAAGTGTGCGACGAAGTACAGCTGCAGCTTACGTCTCAAACTTTCTCCGAGTATCGTTATTAAAATGTGAATATTCCTGTGTGTATATATCCAAATCCTGTCACTTTACTGTAAACGTATCAAAACATGTTGTTTTGTGTGCACAGTGGGCGTTCTCTGTAAAAGGATACTGCGCCCTGCCGTACTCCAGAGTGTCATCTCCGTCCACGTCCAGGTCTGCATCGCTGTCCCGACACTCCTTAGAGGTTGTGCTCACCAACATTGCACCTGATGAGACAATTTTATATGGGAATCATTGTTAACAGCCACTTTCGTGAGTGAGGAACAATTTCGATTAAGAAAATGTGACGTTGCCCATGTATCCACCCCTCCGTGACGATGTCTGTCAGTCAGTGTGTAACAAGTTTTCAGGTCAGAGCTGCCTTCTCAGGCAAAAGAAGCTGCTACTCTTAAGCTAACCTTCAAGGCATCCTGCTCTGCCGTAATCTGGACTGAAAAGTTCAGCGGTTTTTCAACTGCCACTCAGACGCATTATTCACCCTCCACTGAACAAGATCATACACATGGGTACCTCGATGGCACACACACATACACGTGCGTGCGCACACACAAACACACGTTTTACTCACCTTTAAAGCCTATAGACGCCATCTGTATCCTTCTCCTCTCATTCCAGTCGTCCTCTAATGGCAACAAGTCTGCCGAACCCTCCTGAAAACCACGCCACGCACACACATAAACACACAAAGACACTAGCATAAACATACACATCGCGTCCTTTCTCTGTCTGGACGAATACGCCCATATGCCTTCTATAGCTTCGAGGCACAGATCTGCTTCTGCGTTTTTATAGCTGTGAACCAGCGCTCGCGGTGTTTTCACATGGATACACAGCAAGCGGACAGCGATCCTTATGCCACATGAACAAAGCCAGTCAACAATGTCTCGGGGTTCAAGGCGTGTCACACGTTAGATGTATTCATCTCCGATTACAATAAAAATGTCAGGGAAACAAATACTTTCATCTGCCTGTTGTGCTTGGAGAGCATACCTGTCCTTCCTCTGGTTTTCTCCTCTTCAGCTTTCCGATCCTGACTGGAAACAGAAGAGAGACAAAAGAAATATTGTTAATAATGATTAGGTTAAAGGGGCTGATAGGCAAATTGGACAAGGTATTAGTTTCTTGTGATTCCTTCGAGTCCTTTCTCAGTTATATAAAAAGGGCAACACTAACATTTAGGGTTTAAATCAGGCAACACCAGTTGTAACAGTATTGAATTATCTGTAATGAATAACTGGGGTATAACTTATTGGTAAAGTTCCTCTATAGAAAAACGTATGAGTTTGAGTCGGCTACTCCATTTAAAGAAGCCAAGTTGACTTTTGTTTGTGTTTATGGGTTTATTCTAAACTGTGATGTGAGGTCACCAAGTTATGTGGGATTGTCTCTTGGGCTGATTAAATGTAAAGAAGACTCCAGTTTTTTGGAATAATATGACCACTGGTCATTTAACCAAGTTCACACTGGATCCAGAGCAAAACACTTCACACATGTGAAGCAGTTCAGATTGAAAAAGAAAGAGAAGCACATCTAGCTTTTTGTTATTGAGATTTCTCAATATTTAAAGCTCTATTTATTATCTTTATATTAGTGTATTTTTTATTTAAATAAAAGAAGAAAATACTGATAAATAATGGGACAAAATATGCAAAGATTACACCTTGAGTCAGCAGCTAGAAGTAGTGGATGAATGGTTAAAGCTCCCGACCTCCTACACTCACTATTTTACATAAAACGCAGCCAAATGTTGAAAAAATATTGGTGGTGGAGGTACAGAGATCTTTTACTTCAGTAGTAATACCACAATGTGGTAGTATTACAAGTAAAAGTACTGCATTCAAATGTTTTAGCTTTGGTAAGTAAATCCACTCCGAAAGTGAAAGCATTCTTTTTGTTTTGATACGTTATAATCACTGATGCATTAATATTTACATAACTTTAATGTTGCAAGTGATAAATATGGGGTTCAGCTTTCTTTTTCTTTCAATAATTGTTTAAAATTATGTTTGATGCATTGAATTTAATCTTAAAGGAACATCTGGAAAAAGTTGTTCATATGGTTCAAATTCAAGGATTGCCTCTGCAGAAAGAGGAAATGCTCAAATGTACCTCTAAAATCCTGCTTGAGGAAACTGTCTCATTCCCTGCTTTCCACCAAGTCCACTTCTAATAACGTCCAACATTTAAAAGACTCTGGAATTCTTTACTAGCAGACATTAGAAATATAAATTGCTTTTCT
>VOQK01027474.1:18622-36151 GCA_015052645.1 Benitochromis conjunctus
TGTTTTATTGGTCTACTTTTTGGATAAGCCCCCCCCCCACCCACCCCACCCCACCCTTCACCTCTGCTCCACACAGACATCAAATTTAATGGTGTGGGAGCGAGAATGTTTGGATGCATAGATGAGTATGAGTGTGTGTGTGTACACTTTTGCTGCTCAAGGCTTGTGCTGCGTTCTTGTAAGTGACAGTTGTTGGTTCATGAGCACCTTTTTACACGTCTCCATCCCCCTGCTGCTCTCCGCCCCTGCCCACATAAACCCTGTCAGTATCAGTCAGCCTCAGCTCGTCTTCAGCCTGGGGGGTCCAAGACACACAACAGGGGCTGTAAAACTTGCCTGTGGGGCTTGTTAACTGTTCCCTCACTAGGGCAACTGGCTCGGATGGATTGGCTGGACTCTCACTGGACTGTGCTGAGTTTGACTGGCCCATCTCCTAATGGATTCACTGTCTGCGTGTCTCTGATTGTTTCCTTTTTCTGTCTTTGTGTCTCGCCAGTTCAGGACCTCCTTTCCTGTCTGTCTAGCTTTTATCCAGCTGCCATTTTTACCCTTGACTTACAGAGCCCCACTTGGGAAGAGCTTATTTGGCTGGGTTTGTTGTCATGTGAATAAGAAAACAACATGCATGGATCAGAGAGGCAAATTTTTTTTTTTTTATCTCTTTAGTGTTTTATAATCAGTTTATAGGCGTGTTTTTACATCCAGCTGGCACAGCACAGGGGAGCATGAACAAACATCCTAAAAACAGCCTTCAGCTCATCTCAAATTTCACCTCTTTTTGACAGCTAACCCATCCTCACAGCGTGATGTGTCTCTGCCTAATCCCCACTATTAACAGCATCATAAAACATGCTGTCCACTGCTTGTACGAGTTATACTTAAAGCCAGTGTCTGTTGCTCTGCGTGACTGTGGACCTTGAGCGTCTCTGGCTCCATACACGCCACTGAAACAGAGAGATCAGAATCCTGCTGACAAATCCTCAAAGCATCAAGTCCCCCCGAGGGCCTGTGTAATGGCCGAAGCCAACGCCCATATGACGGCTGCCAGTTTTGCTGATGCAGATGAAGCGGAGATGCCTAACGTGACCTTTAGTGAATGCCACATCACATCAGGCCTGGATGTCACCCACTGACATTATGCTGGGGCATGAAAAGGCTGCTCTGCAGGGAGAGACATGGTGACGAACGTCCCCCCGGTGACAAACCTGTAGACGTGGCGTAATTCTGATTGACGTGAGCAGGATTGGATGGCTTTGAATGGCAGGGGACATACGAGCAAGCATCCAGGGGAGAAACAGAGGCTTTATTTTATTTTATGTTATTTATTTTTTGCACAGGCTGGATCTGTTTTTCTCTCTGTTCACTGGCGATAGAGTGCTGAGACAACTCACTCCAAATGGCATCATTATCCCAATCATCAAACAATTCTCTAAGCACATCAGAAATCCCTCTATAAAGCTGTAACAAGCACAGACTCTATATAACCAGTAGGCATGTAGGGATCGGCGGGGGGAGAAAAGTTAACGCTTGGCGGCGAACGCTGCAGTGGTGGGTTGTGTAGGCAGGTCCTTGGCACACTTTCAGAGGAGACGGAGGGCTATAAAAGCCATTGGCTCCTGCCACACCTGTACCCCACCCTATCCCGCGGCCTGCTTCCTATTTAAAAGCATCACATGCAGGATATTAGTCAGGGTTTTTTGCCGGCTGTGAGGTAGAGCAAACCTCTGAAACAGAGGGAGGGGGAAGGGAAAGTATGCAGGCCGCCGTTTGTTTTTTATTGGGGAAATAATGGCCTATTGAGAGGTTGGGTATTTAATGAGCAACATAATAGGCCCTGTAGTAACACATCTGCTATGAGCAAAGTCATTTCCTCAGCTTTCAAAGGCTGCTGCTACAGCCTTTGAAACAGCAAGTCCAGTTGCCTTTGACTTAGTACTTCTAGATTTCTGCTTTTTATTAATTGCAGAATTGCTACACCGGTAATACCTGCAAGACAAATGTGCTGCTAGGCCTCATGCTCAATCCTAACCGCATTCGCGGCTTGGAAGGTACCCACACTTCCTCTCCTGGCTTGACCTCAAATTTCTCACTGTCCAATCTAATTCCAGCATCCTTCAAAATATCCCTCCTACTCTGCAATCAATTGTGTTTAATGTATTAAAGACACTCACCACAACCACCGCAACCTTTGGCCCCGGCACAAATCAATGCCTCGTTAGACCGCTAATGATCATTCATTGACTAATAAGATCTGTATCAACCTCTTGTAGAACATTGATTGGCCTTTGGCCTTTGTAGTGCAATGTGCATAACGCGAACAACAGGAGACAGCAGCTGTAAGTCCCGGAGAGTCAGATGATGAAAAAGCTCCTGGTGGGAATGGACAGCAATCCTGAACCCCAAATAGACTCATTCTAAAGCACCTCAGGCCAAAACCCTTTTCTCCTGCTCTACAGATCAATGGACATAACCTCTCTGACCACAGGTCCATCAGCGCACAAACTCCGATCTCCCCCCTCACGTCTCCCTCTTGTTCTTTCTCTCTCTCATCTTCTCCATTAGTCACAATTTTTCCATCAGCTGCGGGTGTGGCCCAGCATATATGTGTCCAATCATCTCATTGATGGAGAGTGGACTGGGTAGCTGTGCTACTGCGTCCCTGTGACCATATTTCCTTTCTCAGGACCTCGGGGCAAAGATCGAACCCTGCCTCCGCTCCGTTCCAACCAATCAATCTGCCCCTCATTGAGATGCATGGCTCAATGATCTTTGATAGTGACTTCCAGATTGGAGAGAGGAAGTGGAAGTCAGGGAGAAAGTTAGGACTGTCCTTGGGCATGTGAAATGATGTAAGCCCTCAGAGGAAAATACAGAGGCTTTATTTTTAATAAAGACATGTAAAAATAAAATGTAATTAAATCTTGTGGCTTTAGATTAAAAAAGTGGGGTCCTAACTGTTTAGTTTATGGAATATTCAAGAAAGTCTTTACAGATCTGCTTAGTTTACATAACCTGACTCTGAATCTATTTGGGTCAAATTTTCAGGACTTCTGGACCAAAAGTCTTTCAAATCCAACATGAAAATATGTTATTGTCTCCAATTCACAATGATAATATTTTCTGATCTGATGTGGCAATACTTCTGTTGTCTGCCCTGACATGCTGAAGAAGAAGAAGAAGAAGAAGAAGAAGAAGAAGAGAAGAAGGAGGACACCAGCGAGAACGGGAAAGATGGTGACTAGAATTATTGTTAACAAAGGCAGTAAAGTCATGTATTGAAGTACTTTGGACTGTTATCCTCAAATACACGTTACTGGCATGTGCTTTTGTGAAATCAGCTCTATTTCATAGGTGAAGATGTTTACAATAGCCATGTACTTAAATTCCTTTAAGAAGTTTAAGGGATAATCCTTTTTTTTTTTTACTTTAGTATCAAACTGGGCATTGAGAACTGTGTAATTCTAACATCATTGGTACCTACTACTAAATTTCTAGGCAGCACATCAGTCAGCCTGTGCTTTCCCCAAAGCATTTTTCAAAAAAACAAGAGAAAAATGAGTATCAATAAATATTGTGGTTTAGGTGAAGTCGGAGGGAGCTGTAAAAAAAAGTCAGACAAGTCAGATATTGCCATACCCCCCACCCCCCACCCATGCAGATCTTTTCACACTATAAAAACATAACCAGACTTTTCTTTTTTACTTCAGTAAGCTGAGACTTTAGTCAATTAATACTTAAACACGTGCAGGAAATTTGCTCAGACTTACTCATGCTATTTCACGTTTTTTTCCCCCTGCATTGCCTCTGAGTTTTTTTTTTAAAGAGCTATGATGAGGCAGAGTGGTTCTTTGTTCACATAAGGATGGAGCTGACATCCAAAGCAGTGTAATTTCGTAATTGAGCTGTCTTTTCTGCGTCTGTTTGGGTCACTGGATCAGCCAAACTTCAAATCAGGTCAAACTTTCCTTTGTGCATTTTTAAATTGGTCCTGACTTTATATAACTTCTTTATATTAGTTACTCTGAACACCTTATTCCTGAAATAATGATTTAAGAAAAAAAAAAAAACAAACCAGATGGACAGCAACAAAAGTCAGCTTACACAAAAAGGTAAAAGAGCTCATACTGTGGGCAACAAAATGTCAAATCTCGACTCTGACATCCTTTTGCTGAGTGCTGTCTGTCAAAGTCAGTGCCGTCGCTTTGGATCAAGAAGCCAGTGACAACGGACAGCGACAGAGCTGTTCACCGGTGGTCTGTCACTCATTTTGATGGCAACAACCTGCACTCACAAGACAGCCTGAAACACACAGATATCCGGCTCTGTCACACTCTGTCAAAACCTGAACCTCTCTTAAGACACTAAAGGCAATCAATCTCCCTCTGCAGTTTTCCAAGTTTAACTTAAATGTATTTTTGCCAGGAGGGAGAAAAGAAATATGACAATTTGATGACAATATCTACGACACAATGGGCACCACTCTCCACTAAAGTAAGGAGTGAAATAAGCAGGTGTTTGTGCTGGCCTCTGAAAGTCAAGAATTTGGGGAAAACAGCAGCAAATTGACAGAAAAGCCCTCCAGTTTCCTGCAAGTTAGCAACTATCTAATATCTACTGATCTAATTAATGCAATATTTTTTTATGTAGCAAACAATCGCGTGGTCATTAATTTTAAATCAATGAATCAGTCTGTTCTGCAGTGTTTCTTTCCCGCATGTTTGTGTGTCTTTATGAGAAAGAGGGAGAATGACAGAAAGACATCAAGAAGCTAATAGACAGATCATAATCCCCTATTAGGGTGAAATTAGATTGGCTCCAAAAATATAGATCACTATTACCCAGACCACTGATTAATACACATTAATGCTCTCTCTCTCTCTTTCTCTCCTATTATTCCATCTCCTCCTCATCACATCCCTCTCGTTTTCATTTCCCTCCTCACTCGTTCTCTCAATTAGTGGTTAATAAGGAGAAAATGAGGGGATTGCTCTGTTGCTTGCAAGTACTTGACTTTTCTAAACAGTCTAAGACAAACACTTTGTCGGTGTATGTGTGTGTGTGTGTGAAACTCAATGAAGAGTTTAATTAGTGTAGCAGGACTCTGACACTGAAACAATAACGGCACAGTCTGAAAAAGTAAGTGACTTGAGCTGGCAGCTACAGAGCAGCGTCCGCGCAGGAGGACTTTACTTTTACTTTATTTCCTCTACTTCTCTTCAGATTCTCCTTTTATTACGCAAAATTGCCTTCGAAATAAAAAACCTAGAGACGAGCCTGGATTTCTGGCATCCAGGAGGTGACAGGTGTGGCACATAGACACATGCACCATAGCTTTGCTTAATTAAAGAAACATAATACCAGAATTTAAACGGTCCAATCCTGTGAAAGAAACAGACTGGCTGAGAAGGAAACATTTTTTATACAAACTGTTCCTCCTTTGTTGCTCTTCTGGAAAATGATCGCATGGATTAGAATCATTATTATCATGATTACTCTTCATCTAACAGCTTTAACAAGACTGGTCTGGAGTGACTACTGAGTGAGGCCTTTGTTAAATTACCTGAAGTAATTGAATTCATGCATTTTTGTTTAGATTTTTTCTGTTTGTTCTCCTGTACTCGCTTCATTTGTTTGAAAGTGGAAGCGTACAGCATGAAGACTAGCAGGAAAAAAGAGGCAATTAAAATATGTCCAAATTAAAAGAGCAAAGGGAGAAATATGAGCTCATAAAGAAAGAACAGAATTAATCTGGTAAGCAAGAGAGGAAATGATCGCACATTTAGTAACAACAGTCAGAAAAATAATAACTTACTGTCCTGCGTCCTTAAGGTAACCAGTGACGGCATAAAAACTCCTGAATGTGAGGAAATTACACAGTTTGCTCAAAACCTACAAAAAAAAACCTGCACATGCTGTTAGAAAGAATTTGTTTTTATTCTGAAAGTGTTTTACTTTAGTCGTGCATGCCAGCGTTTGCCAAGAAATACAGAGGATGACAAGAAAAAAGTCTGAAAATGTCAAAAATTCAGTCTGATCTACAGTTGTTACTGTGCAGTTAAGGTGTTTTTACACTGGATTATCGCTTTAGCCGAGTCATTTTGAGGAGCTGACACAAACAAGCAAATACACTGCCCTACTCTAATAAAGAAAACACTCCCACCTGTTTTCCCATCACACACCTGTCCCACATGCACTTTGTGCAGCGCAGGTGAGCAGCGGAAACCTTAACCATTAGGCAACAGCACTCTAGAGAGGTTTAACTAGTAGCACAGTTCAAACAAAACCTGAATAGTTTGTTTTTTCCAGGAAATGTGTAGGGTTTGTGGGCCCAAAAAAGACCCCGCATCAGGCCTGAAAAGCAGTGTGAGCAGGCCTCCAGTGAGAACAAATTTTCTGACACGATCGTACTTTGGCTTCATCCGTGGGCATCACTGCAGATAAGACCTATCACTCCCATCGCTCTCCTAAAGATAAGATCTGATACTGTCAGAAACACTGTGCTGACTGCTGCTGGTATGAGAGGACCACGAGCACCTGGTGCTGTGATACACCTGTGTTTGGGTTAGTCACACTTCCTAAAGGATGTTATTGTGTCTGCCTGGATGAGCAAACAATTACAGCAGATGACGATGGTTTTATCTTCAAATGCTGGATACAGATACAGATGATTGAGCAGCTTATCTTCAGTGACCCACAGACACAAAAGGGAGGTTTTTAAGCACTGATCTTGCACGATAACTCATTGTGTATAAAGTACCACAGGGAAGACTTATTTTTCAACTTTTTAAGTAGGAAGAAAAGCACTTGCTGATGTTAGTTATTCTTGTTTTTATTTTTCACGAATTAATTTTTTTTAATTTTTCCCTACAAGAGATTTATAGGTGAAAATGAAATTTTGCATTTCAGTTCACATAGAAGTAAGAAAAGAAGACATAACACAATAGAATAAGCATGCAAAATTACAGCAGAAGCCAAAAAATGACAATTGAAAACGAGAAAACGTCCCAGACTAACTTTTTGTTTAACAGTTATTCTGCTTTTCTGCTTCTCTCTAAAGATTTCTATGATAATTTGTCCCGTCCAAGTGATGAAGTGATTTTATCTCTTCATTAGCAAAGACTGAACGTTGCCTTAGTGGTGAATTGTTGCATCAATCAGGCATTATAGTGCAAACAAAGGTGAGCCGTATATGACGCTGCTGTTGCTGTTTTCTTTTGTGGCAAAAGGGCACAACATCTCAGCCTGCCGTGTGTGGCGTCTCAGCACCAGACAGGCTCGACTCTCTCAGCTCAGATGCCTTGTTAGGAAAAAGATATAGTGAGCTTTAATACAATGCTCTGAGTAGAGGGGACAAACTGCAATGGCTTTTGCTGTTTTTGTGTGTGACTGGTAAGAAATGTGTCTGCAAACGCACATCTCAGTGTGTGTGTGCGCGTTTTTCCTCATGCGTATATCATTTACACTCACTGCTGTGTAGCCGTGGTGAGCGCAGCAGCCAATGTCAGCAAACACAGGAGAACAAAGAGGCCGGTGGCAGCGCCAGCGGGTATAGATCTTCTCCGCTGTGTTCTCACTCAGTGGGGTCACGCAGGCGCCGCTCACAGTTCAATCTCCTCTGCTTGACTGATTAGGAGCTCTGAGCCGTGGGTAATGAGACTGGACCTGAACCGGGCCACCCAGAGCAAGGTCCGCTCATGTACAAGCAGAATGCATGTTAGGACAGATATAACAATGATCCAGCATCAGTATTCAATTCAATTCAGTTGTATTTATTTATTTAACGCCAAATCACAGCAGGGGTTGTCTCAAAGCACTTTATATTAGAAGATGAAGGCCCAGCACTAATGCAAGCAAACACAAGAGAACAATACCTGGAGCGTAAAGTACAAACTCACTTAAAACAGTTGCTTATTGTTTGATTCTGAACACACATTTTAAGATAAGCATTAAGTGTAATCCTGAAATGATCTCGTAATATTTTGAATAAGCAAACACATATAAGCCACAGATATCTGGCGCTTTGAACTTTCCGTTTCCTTATATGACAATCTTGTTTTTTTTCAGGCTATTTTTTCTAATAAAGACATAATGACGCCTTCTTTTGAAACCTGTTCAAATGAAAATCATTGGGATTCACAGCTGGTAGAATTGCACTAGAAACTTGACTGTTAATCTCATTTCTCAGATGTCAATTGGATTATTACAGTAGCTATTTGACAGCGTTATGTAAGATCAGCCTCTGTGTAACTTTGCTTCTGTGAGTCTCGCCGTGATAAGATGGCAGGATTTGCATTGAAACAATCCACAGCATGTATCCCATAATCATTCAGTGATTGATTTGTAATTGAGCTAATAGGGTCATGACCGAGACAATAGGATGTATAAAGAGTCTCTGCTCTCACTCGGCTTCACAGACTCACAGCGGGCCTGCCGAGCGCTGCTTGTGTGGTCTATGGGGACAATTAGCACAATCTCCATACTAATGGCAGCCTGTAATGGACACTGCTGAGCCTGCCAGCTACTGTGTGTGCGCCCGATCCCTTGCATATGCATGTGTGTGTGAGGGAATGTTTGAATACGCGCATATCCTTCAGCGCGAGTGCCTTCCTGTGTGTAGCTTGGCATCTCCTTAAGATGAGGTACAGATGATGCACTGAGCTTCGGTGCTTATGTATTTTTATGTGTGTGCCCGCCTTGCTAGTGTGCATGAGTGTAAGTAGCCAGTAGCCCGTATTTTACTGAGGTGAACCCCCTCTCCACCCCTTTTGCTTACGGCTCTAACCCTGCTCCACGGCCACTCATTAGCACCATAATAAAGACCTGAGACGACACGTAAAAGGTTATATACTGCTGGACTGCTGTTTTCCTACCAATTACCAGAGCTGTGATTTATGGCTGAGACCCAGTGCAGTTCTCTGTGGAGAATTGGGGGAGTGTTTACACCCCTACACAGCGGGGTGAGAGGTCAGTCCTGGTAAACTTTGACCTTTAAGGCAGAGGCACATAGCCGAGAGTTTGGCAAACAGTTAAGCACCGCTGGAAGCGACTTGATCCATCAGAGGGTCTTTAAGATGCATGTGTAAGTAATCCGCACAGTTTCCTGTGCTTTAAACTGTTTGAACCATCGCAGGAACATGGTTATATAACCCCCCACCCCCCCCACCCCAACTTTCAGTGTATAAAATCACTCCCTGTTTGCTGAGTTGTTTGAGTTTCCCAACTCTGAGTGTGAAATTTATGCACTACATAGTGCCGTCAAAAAATTCCCACACTGGAAGGAAAAGACAGGGGCCCGTGGTGTATAAACCACTTTCCGCTAACAATCCCACAGTGCATAACGTTGCATTTTATAGAAGGAAAATTTACCATCCTACTGGGCAAAATGACAATTATTCATAAAAGTTCAAACTCTCAATTTGTTGCTCACTGGAGTAAACTGCTGGGTGTCTCTTATATGGATACCCTGACATTTTCCAGGCCCCTGAAGTCATTTTTCCTTTATTCATTTTTTTTTTTTTTTTAACCCCAAAAATGCACACTTGTTAATCAACAAAAAGTGCCAATCCTGCTCCCTGAGCCACTGAATGATGTCAGAAAGTCATGTATCTGCGAGGTAAAACTACCACGCCTGGCATGCCTTTCACTTATTGGCTTTTGTCAAGCTTCTCCACAGCTGGGAGACTTGCAACAAGCACAATTGACATGCTGTAATGAGGTCTGTGTGTGACACTGGCAGACAAGCGTTTACAACATACACACACACACACACATATACTTTATATCATATATATGAGTTGGTTCCTGGCTGTTATCCAAGCATGCAGGATTGGTGGGGTCTTGCTGTCTGTCTCCGCTGCTCCTCAGCGGCATGTGTTTAACCCCAGAATTTGGCCTTCATGCCCTCCCTATCTGCCTCACTGATTTGTTAAGCTCCAGGGACAGGAAGAAGGATGTGTGCGTGTGTGTGTGTGTGTGTGTGCGTGTGCATGTGTGCGTGTGTGCGTGTGCGTGCTACTTCTTAGCAACATGAGATTCAATCTACCGAAATACCATCTTTACCCCAAGCATTTCCTATACACACACACACACACACACACACACGTATGAGCCGGGTCTTTGATGTGAGATCAGAGACAGCTATGATGCAGGTCGATCAGGTGCACGTAGAGAAAAGCAGAAAGAGGGGAAAACAGAGCAAAGAAAAGATGGTCTTTGTTTCAACAAGGAGGCTGTTTTAACAACCTCTGAGCCCTGCACTTGTTAGAACTCTCTCTCTCTCTCACGCTTTATATATATCTTTATGTCTCTCAGCACACTCTCAGAGCCTTTCACTCTGTAACCACACAAGCATCCCCGCTTGTGTGGGATGATCATGGCAGGAGATGGAGGCAGATGCATCAACTACAAGATGTGTTATGAGTCATGTTCTGTTGACCGTCTAACAGGTGCTGATGGTCACTGCAAAAAAAGACCCCCCACCCAATACACTCACGCATTTCCCTCCGCTACTGTAAAAGTCTACTTCCAGACTTATAGAAGTCTCGTCTGTCTCTGACAAGCAGTGTGGTCCACAGCCTGCAACTCCTGAAGACACATTGGCATGTGTAGAAGGAAAACGCCTACACAGACACAAATGCTGCACACTCCTAGCTCATTCGCACATGCACAAACACATATGGGACCACACAGTGCACTTCTACACGAAGACAAACTTGCACATTCCCTACTTCCAGCCTTTATAAGACGGAGAGAAGGAGGTAAAACAAAAAAAAAAAGCTGAGAAGACTTTCCCCTCCTGCCAGGATGAAAGCCTCTTTTAGTTGGGAGAACATTAGGAGGACAAACCACCATCACAACAGGAGGGGGAACAGCCAACCACGATGTGCTCTCACATCAAACGCAGCCACCATTAATATTGTAATGCTTCCTCCCCGAGTGCCTAAAATCAAGAACAAGACTACCAGTGTGGTCAGTGTAAGAAGTGCTTACACGATGCAACTTTAAAAACAGATTCAGCATCACTTTGTGAGGCTGTCAGGTGAAATTTCTTATCATTTTTATTTATTTAGTTAGTTCTTTTATATTATCAAATGGGGGGAAACAGATTCTCTGTTGCTTTTTGGTAATGATGGCACACTTCTTTTTCTATGCCATACTTTTCTATTAGTTTCCTTTTTTCCTTAAATTTCCTCTAGATCTTTTTTTTCCCTGCCTCTGATTTTTTTCTTAATTTTCACACATTCCTATTGCGACATAACTTCCCTTTTTGCAATAAACTTTGCTCACAACACATCACAGAAATACAAAATCATAGCAAAGAGCCATAAAAAACAAAAACCCCGGAAAACAACCCTGCCCTCAAGCATAAGGTTAGCCTGGCTCTTGATGCATGGAGTTCATATGCAAGTCCGCCAGATAAGGAGTATACACATAGGGAATAATAGCAGGCAGCAGGTACTATATGTGTATGCATGAGCATTGAGTGGTTGCTATTGATCTCCTGTGGTCTGCTAGGGGGATGTAAACACTGCGCCTTTCAACAAGAAGCTCTGCTCGATATGAAAAGCCCTCAATGACAGCTGCACACAAAACACGGCACGCAAGTCCTTCCTCTTATCAAATCAGCAGAAACAACTACAGTATGAGAGAGGCAGAGATGTGAATGTCTAATACAAACTATATGCACAAATAAATATATAAAAAATATGTGCAAACATGCATTTGTGGTGGGTGAAGAAGCTGACGATATTCATATTTTAACGACTGAAGCAACACCAGCAGTCAAGCTGAAAACAGCGCTGCATTCCTTAATTCACTTCCTAAGAAATTATAAATAAACTCATCTTCAGCCAAACTCACAGCAGATAAGCCGGTGTAAGCTTCATTTGGAATGAGCTCAAACCCATCAAAACTTCACCGCGGAGATAATGTGCCACGCGCCAGATCTAAGATGAATATTGATTCTGTTCAAGCTGCACTGGTGTGCCAACAACCCGTGAATAACCAGCCATGGAGGACACTTGCACACTGAGCGCAGCTGGTGGAGACTCCTATGAGTGTGTTATGCTTAAATGTTTCCCCGCTATTACCTTCCCGCGGGATATCGTTTCACGCAGGTGAAACTCAGGTGAGACTCTCAGAGCATTAAAGTCTCCAGCAGTTTATTCAAAGGCCTGATGGGCAGATTTTGTTGTGGTGATGAGTTTGGCCCTTCTATAAATTTTGTATGCAGACACAGTACTCGCTTAGGAGATCATTTAGGCTTTCATTCATAATTTTTTCCAATCTGATACACCCACACGAGTGAATGAGAAATAAGAAATGCATTAACTGTGTATTTACAATGCAGTATAATGCACAGTTAAGTTTTGGAGAGGCTGGTTTTTGAAATGCGAAAGCCCTGATACACCAAACAGAAGATCTAGAACTGACAAGGACACTTTTTATTTACCAAAAAAAAAGTTTTATTAAAAGCTTTATTGTATGCTGGGAATCAAAATGTTGGGTTTTTGTTGTTGTTGTTTTTTTTGTTTAATATTCTGTTTACCTTCACAGGATTTCTCGGTTTACTCCGCAGGTGAAGGTTTTCCGGCAGCTGAATCCGCCGTTTAAGTGCTGCATCACAACACTAGGGCTCTCAAACATCTGGCTCCCATTATCACAGCTGTCACTTAGCTTTGCCACCACTGTGAGATGCACACACATACACGTACGCACACACAGCATCTGGCCCTGGCATGTTTTTTTGCCACTCTACTCCTCCGGTTTCCCAAACTCATGTTTCTGGTAAAGGACCATTTTAGTTCCAGCTCAGTCCTGCGGTGGGAAGCGTCTCCCTGAGGAAAATAAGCATGACTCGCTCCAGTGAAGACATCTGCCCTTTGAAAGCGAGCGTGGCTGTTTGAACAGCTGTCAGAGCACACCGTGCATCTCAGACCTTCCCTGATAAAACAGAGGCAAGCCTGGGAGGGGAAATCGACACAAGAAAGACACTAAATGGACAGAGAAGGTGGCCACTGGCAATGACAAGCAAGGCAGATGGGAAGAGGTACTGTGTACCTGCTTGCTTGTCTGGACTGACAAAGAAGCATGAGAGGAAGCAAAATGCGTGGTCACCTGTGCGCACTGCCGGGGACAGTGCCAAAAATTCCTGCAGATCTTTCTGCTGATGGAAAACACTGAGGAGGAACGCAATCTCACAGAGGGAAAAGTCATTAGCTGCGAAGCTTAAAAAGCATTTTGTGTCATGTTCTGAGAATATAAATGTTTTTATATGTTTACAGGAAAGATGGCACAAAGTGAATTTGATCCAGTTTAAATATTCAGGTGTGTTGTGGAGCCACAGCGTATTGCACAAAAAGGGTCTCCAGTACAAAGGGCATTACAAGAGTACTCCAAATACCTTAACTCAAGATTTAACCAAAAAAAAGCAAACTCTGCACAGACTTCACTGATAAAATAAAACTTGAAAAGAATAAAGGTAGGATTTTATGGTCTGGTTCGTAGTGCCGTGAGAGTGTCTGCTGCCGTTCCAGCTGCACTATGCAAGCAGCAGACACTCTTGCACCCAAAGAAGATTTCAAGCTTAACACTTAAGACTTTTGGTCCTGAAGTGACTGTCTGTTACCCAGTCAAGAGGAACAAGTGTATGTCAGACTTAGAAAAGTGCTGGGAGCTCAATTGCATTAAGGCTCTTAGTTTGCCGGAGCTCCAATCTAATTGGATAAAGCTGGAAAAGCAGCTTCCAATGTGCATGAATCCATTTTTTTCCCCTCTTTTCCCCCTCTTTTCTTTGGCATAGAGATGCTCCCCATGTTCCAGTCGACCCCGTCTTTTGTCCTTGTCAACATTCCCCAAATGAGATTCCCAAAATCAGGAGGTAAGCACGCATGCACGAGCGCGCAGAGCAAACATTGTCAGCCAGACACACCTCTCACACCAGCACGCCGGCTGGCATCTCTTCTTTTCCTGTCCCTATTAAAATTCCATATTGAGATTCCTTCCTGCCACTCCGCCTCCCTGGCCCTGTCACTCAGCTACCAGCCAACGACAAAATCAGCAAGTTTCAACAAAGACAAGCACATATGCATAGAGACACACACACGGCACACAATCCAAACTTTTCTTAAGACAACTCGTCCCTTCTGCCGCCCTTTATGTGTGGGATGAAAGTTTCCTTTAGGTGATATGTATGAGAGCGTGTATCAGCGTCTCCCCCTCCTGCCTTTGCCCCTCTCCATCTCACCCCCCACCCCACCCCCAACTCCTTCTCATTGTCATTATTTTCGATGGTGTCCCCCTCTGATCTGCTGAGCCTTTGGGTGCTCTCTCTCCTCTCTTTCTCTCTGTCTTTCTCTGGTCCCTTTCATCTGTCAGGCGCTCCCCTTTGGCGACCGCCACTGAGGGGGTTTGATTTCCCATCATGCCTAGCATTGCCTGCCCGACTCTGGCTCCTTCACTCCCTCCCCGCTCCCTCTGAGGCGAGTGTTGTGCCCCCGCGTCGTTGGGCAATTATCCCCGGGAGTAATGAGGAGCGTCTCTCCCTCTGCGGCACGCTGACTGACACCTCTCCCACTCATTTGTCAACAAATCAGACGGCTGGTGTGGGCGGCCATATTGAGCTGAGGGTTGTCGTATGGAAGCTCAGGCTGAGGCGCATCGCCACGTCTCCCTCTCTCTTTTTCTGTATCCTCCTCCATCCCTTCCTCTCTATCTCTGCCACCTCGTTATCTCTGACAGGGTGTCATTCGTTCCAACTCTCACTCCTCCTATGTTAACCCTCCACACGCTCCGATGTATTTGTGTTCCTCAGCCACCAAGAAAAATCTGACTTCCAATAGCCCTAATGGTCATATGTGGCTAATGATCACTAAGCTGAATAAGTGACACCATTCAATTTATTTGTGTCAAAGCCGCTCACAGCCTGCCTCTGTAAACACTTTGCCCGACTAGATGCTGAAGACTAAAGTGCAAAAGGGGGAAATGTTTTCAGGTATGTCTTTACTCACAAAAGCTCCTTTCAATTTGTCACCTTTAGTGGATGCAGCTGCAGAGGATATGTTACCCTCATTGGCCCTGTCATCTCAGGGGTGAGCAAAGCCTTTGATGTGCTGGTTAAACTCTGCACAACTCACTGCATACTTTAAAGATGCGAGATGAGTGACTGTGTTTTCTCTTTAGATATGAGCCGGGAGAATTTTGCACGTTTGCAAACATAACAGTGCATCAGATGCATTTCTGGGCGTCGTGTGCGTCTCACTCACTGTGCTCTTTGCGCTCCTCGGGGCTTGATGAAGCCTCTCCATCAGACAGCAGGCCGGACATGGAGAACAGCTTCCTCCCTGACTCCTCCCCAGCTTTGAGGGAGCCTCCGAGGGAGCCAAAGTCAAACTCCTTCCCCTCCACCTCTGGAAAGCAGCTTTTCAGCCTCTTGGCAGGGGTGAATGCAGACTGGTAACCCCCGGACTCCCTCTCATCTTGCGGTGAGGAGAAAGGCCGGAAGGCGCCCACACCGCTGTGGTTGAGCATGCCCAGTGTGGAGCAGTCCAGGTTTGGTGGGGTGAACTGTGGGTGCAGGTGGAGCAGGGAGGCCGGGAAGTCTCGGGATGAAAAGGTGCCTGACATGGGCCCCTGGCGCTGATACATGGAGGTAAACGTGTAGGAGGCTGAAGGGAAGGGGAGGTGGAGGTCCTTCTCCACAGAGACGGGAACGCCGAAGGGCCTTGGCGCTTGGCAGGGGACAGAGGCATCTCGGCCAGACTCTGCAGTGGAGGCTAGGACCATCAGGGCAGGGGACGCCAGTGGAGCTGGTAGGTAGGAGGGGCTGTCCATCTTGAAGGGGCGGTGGAGGTCCATTCACCTCCTTTATGCTGGTTCTGAGAAGACAAGGAGACAAAATGAGGGGAGAGAAAAAGATGACAAAAGATGATGACAGGACATAAGAAGAAATTACTCTCAGTCAAAAATGCTGCTGTACTCTTTCTAACATGGAGTGGTGGAAGTAATAGTTAGTGTGAGTTTTGTTAGAAAGACCTAAATTTGATTTAGGGTGAAAGAAAAAATGATTTCATTTTGCCACATTTACAGGAAATTTTGTTTGATGACCTCTTTAATGACAAGATCTTGATTTCTTCATTTTGTGAAACACACCCAGTTGTTTTTGTGGAGGCATTTTTACAATTACAGGTTTCGACTAATTTCAGCAGAAAAGGGGTTTGAGAAGGCCTACTGCGCCTGTAAATAATTACGACGGGAATAAATTGCCAATAAAACACACACGTAGCTGGAGCCTGCAAAGGATCATTTTGATAGCGAAGTCTAAGCGATTAAATGAAGGAAATCATGTAAACGCATTTGGGAAAAAGGGCGATTCTTTTCTTCTTCTTCTAATTCTTTCAGTTGTAATGAATTGTTTGACTTAGTAAATGAAAAGGGAATAAATTAAGATAAATGTGTCCGGTAAAATAAAATCAGTAGAAAAAGCGTCCAGGAATAGTTTTTTGTTGTTGTTGGGTTTTTACATTTTTTGTTCTAAGGCACAAAAGTAGTCTGTCCTGAAGCGCAAAAGACTGATTCGCTTCAGTTATTGAGAATGTAAAGTTTGAAAAAGTGGGATTTTATGTGGTGTGAGCGGGCTTCATAAACTTATATGAAATGATGTGAGGCCTAAAACAGAAAGAAAAAAAGTTTGGGCCCACTGAATCGCTTTTTTTTTAAACTTACATCAGAAGCAAAACTATTCATGAAATTTACCAACAACAAAATAAAACTTTGAGCACTTACAAGGGACAAAAAAAAAGACTTACATTTAAAAAAGAAAAGAAAAGAAAAAAGTCCTCCCTAAATGAACAAACTAGCAAAATACAGACGAAATGTTAAAAATTACTGACAGTTTGGCAGCGCCTCGTACTTTCTTCTCGCATTCAAGAGCGCAAGGAAGTCCAAATGTGACCCCGGTTTATCCCTGGAATTAGCCTACGACCGTGTATTTAAGTCTTTACACGAGTGTGTTTCAAAAGTGGGAGCGTTTTTTTCAAAAACGAAAGCTCACAAGTTCGCTCACTTCAGAAAAAAAAACACAACAAACTACAAAACCTCACACCCGCCAGAACACATGGCAATCGAAAAGCCAATTAAACCAATTAAACCAAATGAAGGCGTAATCACTCGTATTATCGCGACGCATCAGTCAGTACTTACCGTGATGAAGTACTCGAAGCGAGATTTATTTCGCCGCCAACTCTCTCTCTCTCACTTTGCCTTTCTTCCAAGTTACAGTTAATTTCAAGGACGCGGCACTTTCTCCCGGTTACGCAGGAATAAGAGAGAGAGAGAGAGAGAAAGACATGCAGCTGCGGGCAGCGTTGGCTTTTTCGGTCCTCCTCCAGATGTTGTGAGTGTTTACGAGTTGAGTTCAGGCTGAGATGTGAGCAGTTTGGAGATGTGGCGCGTAGCTGCTGTGTTCCTGGGCAGGATCGAGGCATCAGTGAGTGGACTGGCTGCGGGTCGGTCTGTCTCTGTTGGTCTGTG
>VOQK01027478.1:0-14943 GCA_015052645.1 Benitochromis conjunctus
AAGAGTCCTGTAATACTCTAAATATGACCAGGGATGGGACGGCGTTTGGGAGGCGGCAGTGAGTTTCAGTCAGAGGGCGTTTGGGTTCAGGGGTCAGTGGCATTGATGGTGGTTTTATCACGGGTGGTCATGCCTCGGTACCAGCTGCAGTAGCCCTCCTTCTGCTGGATGCAGGCATAGTGCCGGGACTGGTAGCCGGGATAACCGAAGTGGGACAGCATGTCCGTCCATAAGCACTCGTTCTTGGAGGTCACGAAGCAGGGCAGGTAGTGGCAGGGCTTAATCTACAAAGAAACAAGTAAAACCCAGGATGAATCCTGACAAGCACTGTCCCATGATTTGACATGTTGCTACAACATACATGGATATTGCAGCAAAACCGTTAGAAAGGGGGTTGTTATTTGGGTAATAACAGCTTTTTATATCATAACTGAATATCAAACCATTGCGCTAGTTAGCTTAGCACTAATTAGCTTAGCGGGAAGAGGTTGAAAATAGTGGAAAATGGTAACAGTAGTTTAGCTTGGATCTGGCTTCCCAGTTAGCATAGCAAAAAGACAAATAAGCAGATTTTTACTGTATGAAAGACGTTTCTTGAATACTCAAACAATTTACCGACTGAATTTTCCCGAAGCCTAAAGTACTTCAGGAAAGTTTATTTAAAGTTCAAAGTAGAATTAGCCAAATGAGTGCTATAAAAATATGAAGAAAATAGTTTGGATCTTCAAAGACAGGAAGTGACAAGTGCAGCATGACATGACCGAAACATTGGATGTGAAATACGCGCTTGGTGAAACAAGAAAATGTGCATCTTTGCTCTGCTGCTTTTCAGCATTTACTGCAGCAGATTGATTGATCGGATGGGATTGGGGAAAAAGGCAGCTCTCTAAATAACTAAGCACAAACCCAGTAAGTCTGCTCTCGCATGTGCTGAATGCTGAAGTCTTCCTGAAGCAGCCAGCGTTTTTTATACTTTAAGGATTCGGTTCGATGTTACCCTTTCGTGCGTCACCGCTCCAGGTGCTCACACAAAAAGCAGCTTCACAGATGAATATACAGCCTGAAGTGACAGGAAGATTCACATAACTACCCGGGGCGCTGATAAACGGAGGGCCTGCGTAACTGAGTCATCACACTTATCTGGGTATGAATTCAGCAGCAAATTCAATTAATACATTAAAGTCCACGTTTGCCATTTTTGGCTGCTTTTGTTACTCAGACCAAGAAAGTTTATCCTCCGTGGTTCAGAGATGTCTGACATAACTTCCCAGTTCGAGTGCGTCTAATGATCTGCAGAGAGTAATAAAGCTGCTACAACATGCTGCTTGCTCTCCAGTGCAGTAAGTCCTTCTTTGTGAAGGAATGGGAAGGACAGAGCAGCGTGTTTTTTAAAACAGTGCAGTGATTTCTGTGTCTGCTTTGCGCTTAAGGGCCGTCACCGTAAAGCCTCAGTTGATTGATTGCCCTCTCCGGACGCCTCTGGGCTGCTGCCACGTACAATCTGAGCACAGTTTACTTGCTCTGGCTCGTATTGGGAACAAACAGGTCTCCTTGCTAATCCACTTATACTGATAGGGGCCCGGCGCGTTAGCAGATGTCCGCGGCACCGCTGTACAGTAGGATGTTTGAGGCGTTTCGGCAGCTGCGCAGCAGCAAGCTACATGTGTGAGTCACATGAAATGGGAGATTTGAGCTGATTCCAGACCTGTTACTTAATTCCCAGTGACAGTAGTAAAACTTGTTTTTTTTCCCTCCATTTCTATCCCAGCTAAACATCCGTCATGGATAATAGTGGGAATTAGACACTTAAAAAGGAGCTTATATTTCAGTTTTAATAAAAAAATAAGTAATAAGTGTACACATCCTTCCTCTTATTATATTAATCAACTTTATAAGTGGTCAACCAGCAGGTTAACATATAGCTGCCCATAGAAAAATGAGCAGCAGTAAGCTTGAGCCTCGTCTTCTCTCATCTATCACATCCTTGTTGGGGTAAAGGTTGCCCGTTGACACTCACCCTGCAGTTGCAGCCCAGCTGGTAGCGATGGTTGATGCCTTTTTTCTGTGCCAGCGAGAGGCGCTCCCACCGCTCGTTCAGGTTGCACAGCCCCGTGTAAACCTTGCCGTCATAGACTCGTCCTGTGGAAGCACAGAATGTTAGGATGCCACGCTTAGATTGTGACAACAATAAGCGCTAAATTCTCCCCTGTGTACAAAATTATGTTTAAGTACCCCTCAGTCTTCAAATCGGACTCTGGAGTCAGACAAACATGTTGTGTTTTCACGATTGTCAGATGTGAGGATTTGGCGCTTTTCTTTGCCATGGACCAGCCAACAGACCGACAGTATAAACCTCACACCTGTAATGGCCAAGGCCTTAAGGAGTCTTATAACTCCATTTACTTTGCTCTCTCAGGCACCCAATAAAAGCATCTGTACTTGATTAATGTGTAAAGACCTGCACATTAATTACGACTCAGGTCACGATGCATGCCACTTTATTATTTCATAATCATCCTAGTTTAACACAGGATACTGTAGTCCCATCACTCAGCCAGTCCAACGTGTTTGCCCATGGTAAGACAATATCATACAGTAAGCCCATATTAAACCAACACCTCTATTTGTGGATATCCAAATGTCAGCAGACATCTATTTTTAGTGCTGGCCCATTTGCACCTTACGGACTCCAGAGACAGGTGCACAATGGCACACTGCATGTGCTCGGGAACATTTCGATGTCATCGGTGTTGTCACCACACGGGAATCTGACAGCTCACAAATATGTGCATCTTTGACCCCCAGTGCACCTCCCACTCGGCCTGCATCCTTCCACCGGGATTACTGGAGTCGCTTCCGGGTTTATTACATGGTGCTGAGTGTGTGACATGCACCTAAAATACTAATCGGGGTCGGCGCCCTCAGTGCTAAATCAAGAGAGATTTTTGCAGCTCACCTTGCGGGCCTTGGTGTGTTTAAATTGCTCATAATACAATCCTAATCATATGGAGTACTTTCTATAGATGCCCTGAAAAGAGCGAAAGACACCGATGTCCGTTGCACCCGGACTGGATAAACATAGCAGTCACTGCCCAGCAACGCCAGCTTGTTGGCTTGCACTGTGCGGTGTAGTTAGAGTATTTACAGGTCGGGACTTAGCGACAGTTATATACACCAAGCACAGCAGGGTCCAAAGTAAACTGCACCTCTGTTAGAAATAGCGACTCATAAAGTGCTTCTGCTGGAAAATGCCAGTCGCTTCCTGCTGGCTGCTAATTACGAGATGTGTGCGAGCGGAAAAAAAACAAAACAAAACTGCAGCTTCTAGATTGCGAACCGAAGGGAAATGAGTTTTAAGAAGGCCCCTCCTTCGCCACCTTGCAGGGTGTCAAACAGTAGGTTGTAATTAGTGGGAAACTTTGTGTGACAGGACAAACCAAGAAATCCTGGACCCCTTCAGCACCCCTTTGGTGGAAATTGATTCAGTTTTGAGGATTTAATCATGCCAATAGGATATATTTAGAAACTGTGTTGCTAAAATTGACACATGTCCCCTGAACATGTCACATGCAAGCAGTCACCAAGTTTATGTTTTGATAAGAGGACAGCTGTTACGAAATAGACTGCAAATGGTCAGTTACAGCTTTCTCTGGCGCCATCACAAATGATTACCTGAAGCCATAGGTAATAAAATAAAATTAAAACCGTTATTTTGGAGAATCAATCCTCATCACAATGAGGATTTTTGGTAAAAGGAACTTTCTGGCCAGCTCTCATCCAACCTCCAAACCCTTTAAAAGGCCTGTTTGATGTTGGACGGCTGAGACTTGGTTTTAGAGTCAGAATTAAGATTCAGTTACACTCAGGGTAAAGGTTTGGCACTTAGCTGTGAAGATTAAACTTGGAGGAGGAGTCTTTGGAATGCACCAGTGTTAATTAATGTCCTCACGAAGACGTGACCCTGAGCCCCTCCCCCCTGCACACAGAGTGGAGCAGCCACCCCAGAATACTTTTTTTAACAGAAAACTAATTTTAGCCTAAACTAAATCATTGCTCGTTCAACTTGCATTAAACTCAGCACTAAAAATTACTTGGTGAGGAGCAGACAGCCATCGAGCAAAGGTGGGCGTGTCTTAGTTCAAGATTTTTTCCCCCTTGTATAAAATTGAATATGGTGACATTTTCCCCCCTCACCACAGATTTCTGTAAACGCTACATAACCTAGCTTTGAGAAGGCTTCTCACACTTAACACTGACTATTTCAACAGGCTGAGTAAAAATCAGTAGATTAGAGCGACGCTCAAACACACAGCTCACCTGTGATCAGGTACTGGTACTTGTTGATGTCAAACTTCACGCCGCACAAACTCTCCGAGGCGTCTGTGTAAATGTGCTGCACGTGCTGGACTTTGTCAAATCCTTTGTACATCTGTAAGACATGAGAATCAAAAATGGAATTACACCCCCATACTCTTTAAAAATAGGCAAGTGTAATGTTTCTTCACCATGGCCCTCCATCTCTTACTCAACCTCCACATATAAATAATGAGGAATGGAAACAGCACACTGGCTTTATCAGATGACATTTCTTAAGGAGCGCCTCGGGGGAGAAGGAGTATTTGGCTCTGCCCTCAACCTAATCATAGATAACATAGCTACGTTGTGTAATGTGCTTTCACTTTGATGGCGTTTTGGCAAGGTCACTGCTAAAACTCCAGTCCGTCCATTGAGCTCAGTCATGTAGAGCCCGAAGTGGATGTTTGTTCTGAGAACTTTCTGGATTTCTCTTCCACTGGCAGTGTAATTTATTTGTCTGGGAACAACAGGAAATCCCTGTTTAGATGCGGCGTTCCCAGAAAAGCAGAACAAACCGTTACTTAAGCCAGAAACTGTGGCACTTTGGGAAAGCCAAAGGCACAAGTCTCATAGGATCTGTTGAAATTTGGAGGGAATTGTGTTAGTTATTCGAGCAAAGCTCTGTTTTCAGTACAAACCAGCAGACTAAAATACAAATAAATAAACCTAGAGGCTCAAAGGTCACGTCTAATTCCTGAGGATAATCCTCAGAGGGGGGACACCTGCTGTGCTTCGCCATCGAGAGGCCACTTGATGTTTTCATTACAAACTGGGATTTTACCGATGCATTGCATGACTCTACTGAAATATTTACACTCGGAGCGAGGAGTTTGGTTGAGCTGTAATGCCCGTAAGCCTGCTAATCCTCCAGCCTGGCTTCTATCTGAGCAGTAGGCTGATGTCAGCATCTGTCAGAAATATGCAGTGTTATGTAAGAATATAGAGGAAGTAAAGAACAAGCTTTCAGGGCAAGTATCCTGAAATGCTTTTCAGCTATTACACAGCAACCGAGGGGGCGGAGAGACAGCATTGTAACTAAAATGTTACAATCTACGATTTGTAGTCAGTTATACTTGCCAGTATTAAAAATGAGAGCAAAGAATGATTGTCAGTTGAAAAGATGCAGAAATTTTACAATAACAAACTAAAGTGACAATACTGGGGAAAAAAAGCCAATCTTTACTAATGATTGTATATATGTGTGTGTGTGTGTGTGTGTGTGTGTGTGTGTGTGTGTGTTTTCAGCACTGATTAGGCTTTACAGGTAAATATCATGTCAGTGGATGTCATGATTTAGTGGAGCTCAGGTTTAACTTGTCATCACTAGCTAGTACATATCATTAGCTAATAATAGCCAAATTATTTTTCTCTGTTCATGGGAGCTAAAGAAAAATGTATAGATATAAATCTTATATACAGAATATTCGATAATATTGAGACAGTTGGTGATTAGCTTAGTTTAGCAGAAGAACTGACCACGTACAGCCATTGCTGTATACGTCCAGTCAGTTGCTAATTTAACTTTGAGTTAAATATGATGCTGTAGTATAGTTAGCTATACCGTAGCGAAAAAACAAACAAACTTTGATATTGTTAAACTACTACTATGTTATTTGTATAACATGTTACTTGATGCTGGTACAATTTTTCTACATGTAAACAAAAGCAAGATCAGCCGTTTCGCTGCTCTTTTGGTCGTATGCTACGTGTCCTGGAAGTCTCTTCTTCATCACATCGGTCACCACCCAATCATGTTATTGCACAAGAATTAAAGTGAAACTTGCCGTTAAAGGACTTTGGTTAGTCTAGCTTTGCATTGAACTCAGGGAAACAGCATCTGATTAAGCAGATGATGGTGGCTCTCACCTTCATTTGCTTGACAGTGTAGCGCATGGTTCCAAACGGTCCGTCTCTCAGGAGCTTCTTGCCCACCACTTTAGCTCGAATCACTGTGAAGAGAGGAGACGGGTGCATTCCTTTTAGCGTACAACTTTCCAATCAAATAAACACATTGCTTGTGATAAATGCCGTTACAGGACCAGGTTAGCACCACAGTTAATCATTTATCGGATGAAAAAGATTTCTAAACAGGGTCCCATCTTTGGGAGTACAGCTTGACAAAGATCTTATCAGAGTGCAGGACCCTCATGTAAATGTTGGCGAGGTGAAAACGCTTAGCGGCAAGTTTGATTTGTTTGCTTTCACTTGTGTTGGAGTAAGGGGGGTTATTATGAAAGGAACTGGGAGTGTGCAAAATGAGTGATCATTTGAGCTGCTGCTTCAGAGCCTACCTCGAGCTGCGGGCCCTGCATGAGCTCCGAAGTTCACCTGCTACCCAAAGCCCAACAGCCACAGACACAACTAACACTGACTGTTTGTTATCTTCTCCCTGTGGAATTTCCTTCCCAGATTCTTTGGGGGTTCACATTCCCCAGAAAGGGGGGGAGAAAGAAATGAGGCATGTGGCATCTTCTGCTAGGTTTCTGTTTGTCTAGCTGTCCTGCTAAAAGGCAAAAGGAAATTGGGCATAAAACTACAAGTCAAATAGGAAGCTATTACAGCATGGCCACCCAAAAGTGGTGACCACAGATTTATTTTAGTCATACAGTCCCCTATTTGAACCGAGACTTTATTTATGCAACACACCAAATCCTATTTTGAAGCAGTATAAACTGAGAAATGCAGCCATCCAGGAGCCTCAAACAGATTTGGTTACTTTTCATTCATCTCAGTCTTCTTTGGTAGAAAGCCTCACTTTTACGGTCACTTTGCAACGTCACCCACACAGCAAAACTGCACTCATGTGGTGGCATTTTGTTCATTTTCACTGTTAACGTCACCAAATAAATAAAATAAAGATGAAATCACATTAAATCATAAATTACTTAAAAAAAAAAAAAAAAAAACATGGGTCACTCCTTCCAGGTTCACACAGCATTCAGAGCCTCTCACTGCCCTCAGCTTTCTGAACTTTTGCAATAACTTGGTGCACAGCATTTGATCCATTAACCTGTCAGCTCGCTCTATATGAAGTCAGGAGCGCTGCTGTGTGATCAGCCTCTGCTAAATGTATCTAAATGCTCTGTGACAGACGTCTGCAGCTGCAATTGCAACGGCACAGGAGCACAATTACACAGGAATGTGCGGATATAACTGGATACTTTTGCCTCAGTTCAGTACACTGCCGCCATTATTTTCAAATGCCACCCGAAAACCCAGCTTACTTCTCTGCCCCGGCCTCAAAACCAGCAAAACAAATGTTTGTGTTTGCAGAGCCACAGGTCAGCTCATTTAGCTGAAGTACATCCCGATAGGACCCCTTCGTTTTTCTTTTGACGAAGGCCACTAATTGTCCTGTGATAATAATAATAAGTGTGAAAGGCCTGGGCAGCACCAAAGACAGAGGATTTGTGTCATTTCCTCACATTGACCTCTTGACCTCCTTTGCATCCAACAGTTATATTTGCGTATGACTGCAGAGTTGCCAGCTCATATCAAAAAGTTTTTATTTAAACCCATTTTTCACATGACCCTGGTTCATCTGGACACTATGGGTATACTAAGCGGGAACCTTCTAAACTTCTTTTAGCGTTTTAGATCGACTCAAAGTGAGCAAACTACACTAGCTAGCCTCCACATGTGTTGGAAGTGTAGAAAAGTAAACAAAAATTCAGATGGCTTCAGGTCTAAGAAAGGAAGTTAACAGCATTTCTAACCTTAAATGTGCATTATTGGCCGACAGGAGGCGATCATCTGATTGCAAAATAAAATTAATTTGTTTAAGAACCTATAGGAAAACAACCTTTAGTTTGTCAAAGCTATTATTTTTAGTAAAACACTTTTCTGACTAGTTTACGAGCATCATAACCAGTTTCAATAAAACATGAAGTTAGATTCAAATAAAGACCGTAATTTACAAAATGATGGTCTTTATTTGAATCTATTAGCTAAAAATAAAGAAAAGTATAAAGGGTTCATAAAGGGACTTCACTAAAACCTGAGTGACATGACAGTACCCTCAGCTATCCTTTCTACTGTTTATGAGTAGAAGCTATGTAACCTAGCTAAGAGTGATAATGATTGAAGAAAAAAAAACCAAAACAACGTATGTAACCAATTTTGAATTAAACCAAATAAAATGACATGTATGCTAGTTTCGTTACAAAAAATCATTTTAGTATCAGTCAGCCTTTTATTACCTGGCTGAAGGTTCACTCCATCCTGTGAGGTAAATCTATTAACCATTACGCCATAGCCATGTCTGCCATGCCAAGTTCAGGTTAGCGAAACATAAAACTGGTTCTGGACCAAACACAGACTTATGCAGGGTTGTTGCTATTAGAACTGTCAGTGTGGCCCATAGATGAGGCCCTTGATGAGTGAGGAAGAGGAGAGATGTTCCGTTTGCCACTCTATTGCTAGTATAACTAAAGTTTTGATCTGCAAGCACCCTCATGAGAAGAAGAAATTAATCTCTAACAAAAGCAGTAGGCTAGGCCCAAAATGGAAAGAAAGTTGACCTGAAGTAGTTCACCAACCTACTGTTATTCAAAACAGACTATAACCTCCACCCTCTTCCACCACTACCTCCCCTCAGAACACTTTCCCTGTGACGCACAGGGATTCATCTTCTGCTGAAGACCTGACACACATTTTTAAGAGTGGGAGTCTTTTTGTGATAAGAGAGGTAACCAGGAAATAACCTGGAAAAAAAAAACCTCCCCCTCCACTCTCTTGCCTGAAGCAGGCGATTACACAAGCATGGATGCAAATGCTAAATCTTAAGGTGAGCATGTAATTTAGTTAAACATTTAGTACAGCCTACGTACAATGTGGCAAACTGCAAGGATGGCGAGAATAAGCCTGCTCGTTTGTGTGTGTCTGTGGATGTGTGCTGGAGAGGAGGAAAGCAAGGCACGAGTGACGCCGATTTTGGTATGCAGAAAGTTGTCCAAGCTTGAGGAGGCGAGTAGGAGGAAGAGGAATTCTCAGGACGACACACTACCACGCTCAAAAATAAACACTGAAACCGAATCCCCGTTGCAGAGCTTTGTGTCAGGTGAAAAACACTGGAGCAGAGAGCGTGCAACGCTCGCTCACGTGCCAAATGGAGGGGAAGCTTATGAAGCACAGAGATATTTCTTTTCCTATCACTCCAATACCACCATGGTCTAGTTCTGCCAAACATAAGAACCTAACAGTCTTTAAATTTGGCTTCAATGTGCTCAAACGTAGCAGACTTCTTAAAAAGTAACCAACTGTAATGTCAGTTATCAAGCTAATATTTAAGCTAAGTGAATACCAACACACAGCTGGTCATGCCAGACAAAGCAAAGTGCAGTGCATGAAAACAAAAATCCTTTTAACTGCCTGTGAATTCAACTTCTTATTCACCAAATTAGAAAGTTGACTTCCCTTCATTAGAGGCTCCTGCGGGATCGAGCGATGGGAACCTTGAACCAACTACTCGTTTAAATGTTGCCGTCACGCTAGGAGACCTCAAAAATGCTAGTTGCGCGAGCTAAAATTGGTACCCTTTTGCACACTTTGGCCAAAGTCTCTAAAACGCAGCATCGTGCTCCACAATGAAACGTTGTATCTAAATTAGGGAGTATGCTGAGAAAGCTCTGGGAAAGGCAGTCACAACCCAACACTGGGTGCTATCTGTGCATCCCTACTACCTTTGCACCTGCTTTGCATTCGCCTCTTCTTGCCTTTTATCTTTGCCCCTCACCGACTTCCTGTTACTCACTCACATCATCAGCTGCCTTTCATTTTTACCTGTTAGACTGCAAGTGTTGTGTAAATCTTAGTAACACTGACAGTTACAGGCCAGTGTAGATCAAACAGTACTTGTTACTATTCTTTCAAGTTCGCCAACCTTCAAAGTGTAGCTCTTTTACCCAATAAACATACTGAAGCTGAATAAATGACAGGCTTTTGGTTTATTATTCATTATGTTTTCATGTACGAGTGTTGTACCATTGTGCCTCACCCCCGTATTGGCCTCTTGTTTTGGAACATCTAACCTCTGGGTGGCTGTGTGGTCATTAGAAGGGCAGGGCGGGCTGGACATTCGATACGCCTGGCTCAGGGGACGAACATCCCAAGCTTGTATGGAATCCAGACTCTTCAACATATCCTTGAATTTTAACTCACTTGAGGAAAACTATGAAAATCTGATCCAAGCTTACATAATTCAACGGTGGGGAGAGGGAGCAGAGGCTGCTAAAGGGAGGAGCTATTTACCTGAATGCTACATAACTCATTAACAGGAGGATGAGGTCACAAAGCCCAATGCCATGCAACGCTCTAAACCCCACTATGCTTCACTTCTTTCACTAAGCTCCTCTATGGATAGCAAACATCCACAGTGGGGCAGGAGCCGTTCTTTCAATGGCCTGATCCCCAATCCCAAACCGAGCATAAACACATATCACGCTAATCCTCAGCTTCCAACCCGGTTTACAGCGCAAGCATGTAAAAGTTTGCTCCTGTCACCTCCAAGCACTTTGGGAATGAGCGGCATTATGAAGAAACATTGAATTTCAGGGTCAAAGCTTACTCCCAGACCTCTAATCTTGCTTGGGGAGGGCTTTGGAAAAACAAGTGCTGCACATTTCCTCCCTGTGAATGGGCTGCTTTAACCCAGCTGCCTAGTAGAGGCCAACTAGGTCTTTGCATAAGGCAGCAGCCAGGTCATTGCCCAGTGCTCAGGTGGAGACGTGCAGCAGGGGGAAAAAAGAAAACAACAAAAACGACCAGCTACAACACAGACAGGAAACTGCAGCACATTCATGCTTTCATATGTTGCAGTTTTAGATTTGTCAAGTAAAAAGGAGACATTCTGCAATAACCTAATTTTCAACCCCTTTAACCTAATTGTGATTCATCCAGTGGAGTGCCTGCGGGTGATTGTGGGTCAGGGCCGAGAAACCGAGAGGGAAAATGCTTTGAACTCCACTGATGGTCTTAAATTTGGAAGATACAGGCCTGTTGCCTTTGATGTTGACACTGACAATTACAGCCCTTCTTCCCTGTCAAATTACCATTTCAACCCTACACCACGTTGTTTTCCATGAGTCCAGCGAAGAAAGCAGGAAAGCTGGTTTTTAGTTTAAGGTGACAGGAAAACACAGACATTCAGCTAAAACAACAACAACAATAAAACGTTCTCTACACATTACACCACTTATACAGTTAAATTGTCTGCGATTTGGTTAATTGCACATGCTGGGAAGCTACACTTGACCCAGAATATTCTGTGCGCATGTGACCTTTTAGTGTTTCTGAAGCGTTTCTCATCGAGGACTGGAGGTGCGCAAGCAAACCGCAAGCATTCAAAGCACACCCGAAGCTAAGCCCAGGGCCTTGGAAATGGGATTTGTGGGGCTCACAACTGATCGCTGGCCCCCATTGAAGTCAGTCCCAGATTCTACACTGCAAGTCTCATGGGGTGCCAACACCATAAGCTATCCAAAAGATCTGAAGGACTGTGAAAGGCATCGTTTGAGCGTTTGTCAAACGGGGTCACTTGGCTGAAGACACACCCACAGGCTGTGTGAGCAGTCCCCACCCAAGAGCCTGTGACAGAGAAAACGGCCATTTTGGGGCTGTAATGTCGCAGTTTCTACTTCCTGTTTTTTTGGTCTCCTTTTATAAACAGTGGGATCCTCTAAAGTATGACAGGCTAAACCTGCACCTCCTCCTCCTCCTCTAAGATGCTACAGTGGATTCACCATGCCATCATTGTGAGTTGCTGCCCACGTCAGAGCTAAATGAAGTGACTTACACCTACAGAGACACGCTGGTTCAGTCCTCCAAATCTGAGCAGAGAGAAGCCTCCTTTTCACAGTCAGGTCTGGCAAAGTCTTAGGAAAAGCAAAGTCTTGTGGAGCAATTATGACACTGAGACTGGAAAAAGGAAATTGCAAATGAACTGGCATTTTTAAAGTTACACCGTGTCCTCGATGTGACGTTTTTCTCGCTGCTGAGGGGTAATAAAGACATATGAACAGGACGTCAATTGAAAGAGAAAAGCATGTTTATGAGAGCTGCTGGATTCTTGAAGTATGAGCTTTATTATTGTTTACGGATGGCGATCCATATGCTAAATCGTTAACTGAGCATTTCAATGGGAACATTTACATTCACAGTGAGCTGACACCACTAGCTTTGTGCCTGTATGAATATCATGCTGTACACTGAAGATGAACATAGCTAAAGCGTCAAGCTTAGCAATTTAGCCATTGCTACCTTGCTGTTTTGAAACTTGATGCGATGGGTCTAGGCTCACCCTAAACCAAATCCTCCTCTGAGACTCTAATGAGGACCATAGACCGCCCCGTAAACCTCTACAGAGTGTTTTATAGGAGTTTAAAAGTCAGAGGAGTCACGGTGTGCTGGCTCTTGAAGAGAATGCAAGTTCAAGGCACTTAACCCCTTTTAAGCCTGAACCCCTTTTAGGCCTGAACAATGAAATAATTGCCAACAAATAAAGCTTAAAAATTTAAAATGGAGAGTTTATTAAATCTGACAAAATTAAAAATACACATGCATATTAATTTGGACATGAGTTTCAGTTTCTATCATATTTGTTACATTCAGCTTTTTCTACGCTATTTATTGCTTAAAAATATTGTGCATTTGATTCTTTTCAGGTTGGGGGTGGGGTGTGTGTTCAAAGATAAAATCACACTGATGATGTAGAAGTCTCAAAAAGTCATCTATCACATATGGTGCACTTGGCATTATAGGTGTATTATTGCCTCTGAATTCAGACCGATAAGCTGTGGCCATCTTTTATCTACAGTTTATGTTCACTACCTTCAAGTTAGCTTCGCATAGCATAAAGACTATGAAAAAAGGAGCAACCAGCCTAGTTACGTCTTCAGACTTAAGTTGAATAGATAATGTCTTCTTTGTTTAATTCATACAAAAGCTTTGGCTGCAGACATCTAAACTTAGTCAGAAAGGCACTTTTAGGAAGTCTACCTGTAAGAATAATGGGTAACATTTGTGCAGTAAATTATGATTGTGTGTATTTAACATGAAGACTTCTCCAATTTTATGTTCTCTATAATCGCTTTCGGCCTCTACTGGTTACTAGCAGTAAGTACAAGATCATTAACAATGATGTCAGAGTGTGTTTATGTGAATTAGCTGACAGTAGGTGTTAGGGCAAACACGTGGGCTTACACACATGGCGGGAGTGTGTGTGTGCACGTGCACGCGCTTGGTCTGAACTGAGGGATTATTGTTTGAGTTTGGGTTAAGGGTTTTAGAGTGTCTCATGATGGTTCCCACATTTTCAGGTCAAATGAGATTAAAACAAAAATATCAGCTCCATTCAGAAATCCAAATGAGAGTTTGTGCGCCTCCTCTGCAGTAAAAGCTGAAAACATCTGAAACACTTCAGCCCTCTCTCCCTACACGGGAGATCAAATGATCCTCAGGTCTTTACTGGTGTTATCCAAACTCAGAGGTCAGGTTGGACCAGCGTTCCAGGCTAAGCCAGATCCTAAGTTCATATTATTCTGGGCAGTCAGAGAAAGCACACCCGGGCCAGTAAAACAAGCCGTGTACACCTCGACCCTCCACTGCTGCTTTATCAACCAGAGGCCGGGCGTACTGAGCCGCTCAGAGCGTGCAGATAAATAAACAGCATTTGAAACATGTAAACTCACTGTGGGGTCTTGTTTTCAACTGGTTCCAATTCACACCAATCAAAGCACATTCCCCCTCACCCACCCATCCTCCCACCAGAGCACAGCTTTGGGAAGAATGCGCAGACATTTGCGTCTGGAGCAAAAGCAGAAGATTGAATTGAATAAAAAAAATCAAACACAGTTTTCTGACACACACACACACACACAGCACCAATATTCAATCATCTGTGTGGGAAAGTCTGCTAAGGATAATCAAGACTTGATGCTGGGCGAGAACTCTGCACTCGCTGCGATTTAAACAGGTGGGACCACGAGGTGAACTGAATCAGGTGATTCTTAAACTCAGGTGCTCAAGTGTCTTCATCAGTTTGGGACATTTTAGCTCTCCCACTCTAATCAGCATCCCGCACTGACCAAAAACTACCAGAGTTTATTAAACATTTCCAATTCACAGTGAGAGATCCGTACGCTAAAACCCAGAAAGGACCGGAACGAGCCAGTTTTTTCACGCTCCTGTGACAAGCAAAGCTTTTATTTTAACATCTGACCTCCGTGCAGTGGTTAGAAAGACGTCACACTGATTTTCATGAGTATGAGAAGAAGAAGAAAACGGGGTTACCCACCTATGTCGGAGTTGCAGAAGGCGTCCTGCGGGTGCGTGAGAGCGCACGAGCAGCCCTCCGTCAGCTGGTTAACATGCAGGGTGCTGAAGATAAACAGCAGGCTGACCAGGTGCACTGAGTGCATTTCTCCAAACTTTCGCACACCCTCTCTGGAAGAAAACTGTCCGCCTAAGTCCGCTGGATCACCACGCACTGGCTGCTGCTTCACTCGTACTCGGTAGTTGTAGCAGGCTCTGCGTGTACCGTCCACGTCTGTCACTGCTCGCGTCTCTCTTCAGCTCGAGCGTTTCTCCCTG
>VOQK01027478.1:14963-27645 GCA_015052645.1 Benitochromis conjunctus
CCCCTCCCTCTTCTGAGCTCGCGACCAGTGCGGCCAATCACGCGCTATTAGGAATAGCAGACACGATGACATACTGGAACATTTCCACCGCTTCGTCTTATTTTCCCATACAGACCGAATAATAATAATAATAATAATAATAATACCGGGCAGCACGGTGGCACGGTGGTTGCCTCACAGCAAGAAGGTCCTGAGTTTAATTCCTCCATCAGGCCGGGGTCTTTCTGTGTGGAGTTTGCATGTTCTCCCCGTGTTTGCGTGGGTTCTCTCCGGGTACTCCGGCTTCCTCCCACAGTCCAAAGACATGCACTTAGATAGGTTAATTGGAAACTCTAAATTGCCCATAGGTGTGAATGTGGGAGTGACTGTGTCTATGTGTTGGCCCTGCGACAGACTGGCGACCTGTCCAGGGTGTACCCCGCCTCGTCCCAAGACAGCTGGGATAGGCTCCAGCGCCCCCCGCGACCCTGAAAAAGGATAAGCGGAAGCGAATGGCTGGATAATAATAATAATAATAATAATAACAACAACACAGAAACATAAAGCAGAGCGTGAGATATCAGTTAATAAAAATATTCGTGCAGCTGCTTGGTGTTGGTCACAGACGGGAAAGCGGGGTGAGCGAAGTGAAGGACAACTAGTAAAAATGTCATCTAGCATCATGTTCTTTATAGGGTTTAGTTATGTAATAACTAATGGCAGATATGTAGATAGCCAGTATGAACTCACATGTAATTTCTTATCACATAAAAACTAACAATAAACACAGTTTATAAGTAGAAATGAGCAACTGATGAATTTAAAGAGGTCTGGATGGATGGACTTTATCTCCCCCTCCTCTCACCCTCTTCTGACTACAAGAAGAATAAATAAATAATAAACAATGTTTGCTTTATTCTTTTGTTTCATTTTTGCTCATTTCTCACCAAGGAGCCTCACTTAGTCATCCTGCCCACCCTCTGACGCCCCCTTTAATTACTAATGCTGAGTAATAGCAAACACAGTCTGCAGCGGCAGTCCGAGGCGACCAGATGACTCTTCATCTCTACACAGTGAAATCAACAGATGTGAGGGCATTGAACGCCACTTTGTCTTCTTCTTTTTTCTCTCCCCTCTCCCTCTTTAAGGTTGATCATCACTGTGCTTGAAGATTCATGTGGACCTGTGGATAACTTCACTTTGTTTTTCAAAGGCTTTACTCAAGCCACCTGTTAGGCACAATCAGTTATATTAGCCAGTTAAAGCCTCTTTTCTTTCCCTCCTGACTGCTTCACAGATCCGCTGCTCTGTCGCCGCCGAGGCTTATCTGCTGAGAGACTAGGCGAGCTGTGTTAAGTGTTCACGCTGCTCATGGTTACATAAGTGTGGCACAAATAATCGTGTCGGGGAACTCTGACCCTAGATGGGCCTTCACTAAGAGTTATCATGCTTTAGAGAGACATTGCAGGCAGGCCAAGGCTTTATTTTGTAATTAGCAGGGTACTGCTAAACATGAGAAATTTCAGTTTTAAACTTTTAATCATAAAATTTAAAGCTGACTGTTTGCCTTATACATCTGGTTCCATTATGCTCGTTTCTTGGATTCTGTTAGACTAAATTTGCACAACTCACAACTCTAAACTCTTAGCAGCAAGCTGTTTTAGCGCCTGTTTAAGCCAGCTTTCTTCTGATTGGCTGCCCCTGGCAAACTGAAGGTCTGAACAGCCAGTGGGGGTGGGCCTTGTGCAACTGCTACATCCTTTCTATTCGATGTCATGTAAATGAAAAAGTTGGAAAGTTGTTGGCAGCATCCATTGATTTTGCTTGTTCATGTGTTGACTTAATCATTTGGAACTTTAGCCATGTCTGTCATTAATATCCACCACTGCAACAGTGCGCACACGTGAGAAAATTAGGAAAAGCAAATGTCAACTTTGAGAACATTCAGTCATTTAAAGGCCACTCAATGGTTGCTTTTGTTAATGTGTCACACCCAGAAAGACTAACAGGCTGAGATACTGCACAGGCGCCTCATCACTTTCCGTAGAAGTCCGTGTTTGCTCAGCAGTACATTCAGGTGTAACGCGTCAACGCATTTCACATTTCAGACCAGCAGGACATTAACCGTCTGCGGAAATTCATTATCACAGTGTGTTATCAGAGGTACGGCCTCATCTGACAGTCAACAGCAACTACATCCAGCACACATGATTGAAAACATGTCAGCTGCGTAATTGTCTTCAAGCATAGAAAATGCCCACTCTGCTGTTAGTTCAGTCTCCGACCTTAAATCTAAGCCAAATTTATTGGCGTCCCCTAGTGAAGCAGTGAGTCTGCATGTGTCATTTGTGGCTTTGGCGATGAAAACGGGAAGGTCCAGACTAGCAGGAAGTTAAAGGCAGGCTGCAGAAAGGAGTGATTCACTTGGGCCAAATTACATATGACTTCATAGCAGTGGAACAGCTCTCTGCATTTCTAGCATATTGTATAAGATAACAACATGAATCAGGCCCAAAGAATGCACAAACCTAATATGGTGATTATTGGCGTAGACTGCTTTAAAATATAAATTGCCCTTAAAATTGTCAGAAGTGATTGTCAGCTCAGAGCCAGGTCTGCCATATTATGACAGGCTGAGTATATAAGTGCTATTGTCTCTTTACGCTTAATGAAAGCGTAAAAATATACAAGACTTCGAATTTGATATGAAATAAAGAACTGTGATAGAGTCTATTTAATTTAATTTAATTCTGTTTTATTTATATAGTGCTAAATCACAACAGCAGCCACCTTAAAGTGTTTTATATTGTAAATAATACAGAGAAAACTCCATCAATCAAGAACTCCCTTATGGGCACTCACATGGTGACAGTGGGAAGGAAAAACTCCCTTTTAATAGAAAAAAAAATCCAGCAGAACCAGGCTCAGGGTGGGGCAGCCATCTGCTGCGACCGGTTGGCGGTGGTGTGCTGTGAACACAGTCGCACGATGTCATGACCATTTAAGTCGTGGCACACAGCGTTCACTGAGCCGATACAAAGACTTTGGACTCCTGTCGGGCACCGTGACGTCATTCTGGGATTGATTGTCCCTTCTTTGTTTTGTCCTTGCAGAGTCGTCTGCAGATTTACGCGTGATAAGGAGCTATAAATGGACTTGAATGGGCCCCGCCCTCCTCTTCCTTTGGGGTCTGTTTCTGCTCGCTCTAATCTGAGCAGAAAGCAACAAGTTAACTTTGTCCTCTGGTTTCTGTCAACAGGAATTCTTGAAAATGTAGGAAGTTGCGGAGCGAATGTTTACGAGACAGGCCGACGGAAGGCGGCTCGAAAATGAAAAGCGCAACACTTCATTGCAAAATATTTCTTGGAATGTACCAAGCATGAAAAAAGTGATTTATTATGTGTAGCGCAGAGCATGTGAAGGTAAATTTTCCCTTTTGGAGTGAGTGGTTGAATAGGGAGAGCTGTTCACCATATGTGTGTGGGTTCAATGTGTCTTTTTGGCTTGAGATGCTCTCGCTGGATAGTCGAGAGAGTAAGACAGATGCGGTAGGGATGCTCGAGTTCAACAATAAGTTTGTGTTTGAAGATTGTAGGTGCACTATTAAAAATGATAGGCCGATGCTATGCCAGCATCGTGTTCTACTTTAACTTTACTGTCAGAAATGGGACAAGATGAAACCGAAGATGGCCTCCAGAATATTCTGGTTATGTGTGTCTCTCACAGGCTGTCACTGTGACTTGATCCATGCAACTGAAGGGAAAAAAAAAACCCTCAACACCCTCTGGAAATCATGCTGCTAAAAGTAGGCCAGCATCCTGTAAGAATAATGCAGAGCATAGTGCATTTCATCTGAAAAAGTCCAATTATAGAAAAAGGTTTGTTGTGAGGCTGGCCGTTCGCCGGGGGAGCAGACAACAGCTTTGTGTACCGGAGGTCTTTAAGCCCTGGTTGACAAAAGAGAACACAGTGGTGACTCAGAGGAAATACCTTTCATTCGACTGACAGGCCTCTAGAGAGGCACAGGAAGAGTTGAAACTTGAAAAGATAGCACCGCTGGGAGAGACGGTCGCCGAGGGACAGCGTCCAGCCCTCACTCACCCGGCCCTGGTGTTCAGCTTACATGCCATTCCACTTAAATGGGACACACAGCATGACCCCTGCTCTGCAGCTCAGCGCTGTGATGAGGACCGGCAGTGAAAGTCGTGACACAGGAGGCGCACTGGTGGTAATTCTCAGGAGGATTTGGGATCTTGTGGTTTGGCGAAGGATCTCTCTCCAACTCGCTGGGTGGCTGCTTGGACACAAAGGAAACACCTGTTGTCCAGTGTAACTCCACTGGGTGGTAAACTGGACCGCAGGTGGAGTGTGGTTATTAGGAAGGATTGGAAGTTATTTCAGAATGTTTGATAAACACAATTTACCCATGCAGATCGTATGCTTTATCACGGGTATTTACCCCATTTAACATTTCTATTTTCAAGTCAGCATTGACACTATACAGTCAAACAAAGTATTGTTTGGCTTGTAGAGGCATAAAGGAAAAGTCATCCAAAGGTTGCCAGTTTGAGGCCAGATGCACGTTATTCCTCCTATCTCACAGTTTGTTTTCTGTACTAAAAAGTTCGAGCATTAATTTGCCTAGTTCTGTACAGTAGTTATGCTTCAGGTTCACTGAACATGTAAGCCTTTGATGACCGCTCCTGGGTCACATGTGCCACGGAATGTATGGAATGCATATTTATAGCGGTTACACCTGCGGCGCTCGTTTGATGTGGAGCTCGTCAGGTTTAAGATGACACTGTTGTGAAACTGTGCAGTAGGAGTAGGTTACCAACTACAGGTTTAAGTTACTAAGCAACCTCTAGCTCAGGGGTCGGTGGTTATTTTTCTCAAGGGGCCACATGGTAAACTGGGACTGTTGTGGAGAGTTGCACGAAGAAGCTAAACTCAATTCTGCTTAATTCTAATTTGATCTTTTTAGAAACTGCTACTGATGAGGACGGATGTTACAGTTAGGCACTGATATGAATGAAACAGGCATAGTCAACATGGTGCTATTTTGTCACTATTTAATCAACATTCCTGTTTTGTCCCATTTCGCCTGCAGCCTAACGAAGCATGCAGTTACGACTGTGAACTGCCTGTTGCAGTACCTTTGATTGAGCGCGTTGCCGCCAGTTCCTCTGTAATCTTTAACTTTTTTGTTATCCCACATACAAAGATTAGTAACTGGGCTGTCTCATGGACAACATCTTTCATTCTGAGTCAAGGAGAAAAATGTATGATTTCCTCGATCTGTCTTGTCTGTCAGTCTGGAGAGAGGTAGTGTCTCAAAGCTTTCTTTTTTCTCAGGTCATATTAACACAGCAGAGTACGCACAAAGTGAGCGGCTTTACCTCTCAATTGACCAAAGAAATTAAATAAATATTGAAAAATCCAGTGTTATTTTCTCACATTGGAATCCTAATTTTCCATTGACCAAAGGTTTGGATGTAGTCTGCGGGAAGTACAATGCTGAAATCTGCGTCAGCTGGTACTAGCAAGTTAAATGCACATGCTAGATTCAGGTGTTCAGGGTAGCCACAACATTAGAGCATTGTTGCTCTAATGAAGCATTTGAGCCATCACAGTTCATTCTGCTCCGAGATCAGGGCTTAAAGGTGGACGGCACATTCAGTACTGGGATTTTTTTTTCTGCTATCTTTGGGTGGAAGAGAAAACACAGCTTTGTGCCCACTTCTCAGGCTAAATCACTTCTAAAAAGTGACTTGCTAACTTTGTTAATTAACAGCTTAATTTGGTTAATTACAGCAGTGCTGCGATGGGCTGGTGACACCAACACACCAAAACCAAAACAGTGCAATGCTGTAGACGAAGATGGAGTCAGTCTGCTATCAGGCCTCTTTGCTGTTTTGTGGTTCTTTGGTGCCAGAAGGTAAGGAACCTTTGCCTGAACATAGAGGAGTAGTGGTCTTAGACTGTGGCCATTCTTGCCTGACATTGTTAAACCCCAGCCAGTTATCCTGTCTCTGTTTCTAAATGTCTAGGAAAGTAGAGCAAACCAAGAAGTGGCTGTACGGGCACAAGTGATGTCATTGTTTCTCTGGTATGGAATGACGTTACTAGATAACCTTAGCTATCACTGTTGCTTTTATCTGAACAATAGAGTTTGAATAGTTGGAAATGAGCTCAGGGCTTGCTATCTGAAACCAGTCCGTACAAGTTTGATATTGGTGGTGTTGCAGTTGAATAAAAAAAAAAAAATATGACATGACGGGCTGATGGTGAGCTACTAAGTATGTTAACCTCACTGAATATTTGAGCAGATGCTCACTGGTTACCAGCTCTAGCATGTCTGTCATCTGATGTGTAGTTAAGACATCAGACGAAGAAACACAAACATGGCCCTGACCCATGATCCTTCCTCACAATGGGACTCCCCCTACAATAAAATATGATGAACGGTCAGTAACGTCCTACTCAGGCGGGCCAAATGCAACCACAGCGTTCGCTGCTCAGACGCAGGCTCCCCTGCTGCACTGTACTGTACATATTTGGTGTGTGTGCGGTCAGGAAACCCCACAAAATGACTATGTTGTATTACGGCATGAGACAATGAGACACCAGGCCTAACCATAAACATGCGTATATGACAGCATGAAAATAGCTTTGACAAATTCCTTAAGGTTGAGAGAATGCCGAAGCCGATTCAGTGCTGGGAACAGGAAAAACCAAAGATCTGTTAGGTGGTCACAAACTAGGTCATCGTCACATTAATCTGTGACATATTTATGTCAATTTAAAAAAATGTTAAAAAAGATTTTTTATTTGACTCAACTGGCAAACCTTACAATATGAAAAGGCCTCCTGGAGGGGGGGAAAAAAAATATATATATATACCGTATATCTTCCAATAGTAGCCCCGGCGTTTATTCCAAAAATTATTCGGCCGGCCCGGCATTAAAAAGAGACCGGCGTTTGTTGGAGACCGGCTCTTATTCCCTTCTCAGGCGGAATGGACGCTTTGATTTTCTTCCTTCCTCGATATCATCTGATGACAAAGCATTTTTGACACGAAAAGGTATTTGCCGTATGATTTCCTGGAGGAGGGCGGTAGCCCAGAGGGTACGAAAAGAGTAGTAGCGTACGGAAAAGGCGGTGGGTCATTGGAGATCGGCGTTTACTACAGACCGGCGCTCAAAGGAGACCAGCTACTCTTGGAGACCGGCGTCTATTTGTCGTGACATGTTTTCAAACCCGCCGTTTATTAGAAACGAGCAAAAGATGATACATAATAACCAAAATTACATAATTACAAAAAGCATAATAGAAAACTATGCTGCTCACTACATGGTTACCATCATTCTTTTAGTGGCTCATAATGTTATTACACTCATCAAAAACATGAAAGGAACACTTTAATCAGAGTTTTTCATCAACTCAGTTAAACTTTTGGGATATTGTTCTGGTCAGTATGGGGGGGGGGTTGTTAATCAGTTTCAGCTGCTTTGGTGTTGATGAAATTAACAGCAGGTACAGGTGTTTCTCCTGAGCCACAGCCACCCCAAAACAGTGCTCAATGAATTCAATCATGTGGTGTTATTGTGAGTTGCAGTGTTTAGGAACCACAAAATGCTACAGAGCGGCGTCTCTGTGCACTCGTCACTGACTCTTTGCTAACTCAGTAACTGCAACGTTCCCAACTTCCTCTGGGATTAAAATCAGACAAAAGCTTTGCACTGAGAGCTTCGTAGCATACGTTTCAGTGCCATGTCAAGGTAGCAGCGTTGTAAAACAAAAAAGTTTTCCACTATTTTTTAATTTGATCTGAAATTCTGTTTTTATTCATAAGTGTTTTGAATGCAGTACTGTACAGTACAATACAGTAACATTCATATGAACATTTTTATGAGCTAAAACATCCCTGACTTTACTCTGCAAACGTGTTTTAAGGAAGTGTTAGTAATATGGGATGATCTGTTTTAAAGTACAATGTCATTTTGATCGCTGTTGTTCAGATGACCCAGGTGTAAAGCAGATGAAAAACAAATGCACCTAAAAGAACAGTTTTACTCACATTCATTAGACAGACAAGAACTAAGAACTGCTCTCTGATGTGTTAGCGTGATTGCTGTCCCCAAATAGTCTATAAATATAACACTGTTACCTTGAGTTGATAGTTGGGTTTTTTTATCCAAATTATTTTTAAGATTATAGAAAAGTTAGTCTGTATTCTGGTCTCCTTAGTGCTCATTAGTTAGCTCAAAAACTGGTTGTAAGATCCAAATGTTACCCCATTGGCAGCTACAGACACCTACAGCTACAGCTAACTAGCAAAAGTAACCTGCGTCATATGGTCAAGCTTGTAATCAACATATCTGGGCTGAATAAACTGGCCTTCTCACTAGTTAAATATAAGAAGAAACACCCAAACAAACCAGTATTTACATTATTGGTCACCTGTTTCAATTTCAGTTGATTTCTGGGAAAGCAGACAAAAATAACCTGCGTTTCTGAGAATCGTTTACTTATTTGAGTAAGAAGCCCAAACAGGTACATGTGTTTAGTCATATTGCTTTTCTTTAAACCAGTGTGGCATTCTTTTGCAAGTACCATGGTGTTCTTTATTAACTGCTTCAAGCAGAGTTCACCTGGCAAAAGCAGTAAATGGTTCCTTCTGATCAGAACAAACAGCTTTTCCCAGAAACATGAGCAACAGCGGGAAGGTGCATGTGGGAGGGGAGAGGGAAAGTTAATTTAGGGAAGATGGTCGAGTGAGTCATCATCAGGTCAGAGGTTAAGGGTGTCTACGGGGTTCGCAGGATGCTGACATCACACACTGGGAGGGCGGAGGGTGCTCAGGCAGGGTTAGACTTAGAAACATGACATCACAGTATCAGGAGTCTCCTGCCACTTTTTTCCATTTGTCTAAGCGTACTGTATGTAATTCAGGCGTTTGAAATTTTCCATAGTGTTTAACAGAACAGGAAACTGAGACAGTTGATGAGTTACTGTTGTAAGAATCATGTAACCTTGAGGAAGAGATAATATTTATAGAACAGTTGAATTTCACGGACTTGGTGGGAAGTGGAAAATTCCACAGTTTATCATTCCTGTGGATTACTGCTTTTTTAAAGCAGTATCAGGAGGTCATGTTACCCTGAATCTGGTCTGTTTACTCTTACCTGGTCTGTAGCTTAGACTTATCCTTTTCTTACTTATTCAGGTTACCGCTCTCTCTTAAATGTCGTTGAATAACAAGAGGCCAAATCAACGTGTAAGTGAATGTGACATTATCATAACTGAGGCGCAGAAAATCATCTGAAGCTGCAGCGTTTCCCCTCCAGCACTACAGAGCCTTTTAATGTTCTCTGGCACATTGTAATGTATGCACTGCTTAAACAACTTAAAGCATTACTTTGAAAAGTAAGTAATATTATGCTTGATATTTATACTGATTTGGACTTGAGTAATGTATGACACATAGTCCGAACCATGATGTTTCTGAGGTGTACTATTGGATTCTTAGGCAGATACAGGGCCAGGCGATGGTATCAGTTCCTTCATTCTCCAGGAGCTGCCTACGTACTCTCACAACATGAAACTGGGCATTGTCATGCACCCTCCATCGATGTGCCTCTCCAGACCATCGCTGACCCACCATCAAACCAGTCATGCTGAAAGATGTTACAGGCAGTGTAACATCGTCCACAGCTGCTCCAGACCCTTGAACCTGCTTTCATCTGTGAAAAGCACAGGGTGCTGGTGCTGCCAATTCTGGGACTCTATGCCATGCTGCTGGGCAGTGAGCACAGGCCCAACTAGAGGATGATTGTGGCATGCTGGAGGTCATTTTTTGGGGTCTGTCAGGTCTCGTCCTGGTCCACCACGATATAAAAATACTTTTTAATGCTGCACTGTTGGGCAGTTTAATATGGCGTACAGGGACGGACTTGCTTATAGAGCCAACCTCGTGTGGCCAGTAAAGGAAATGCTGTACAGGCACTCCTGTACTGGCTTCATTTTCAAAATTGAAGATTGCTTTTTGCCACACACTAATAATTGCTTAACAGAAATGATAAACATTTTAAAACAGTGATGTAGCGCCAACACATCCACAATGATGTCACAAGGATTACCACAGAAGCACACACAGATGGCTGCTGACTACTTTCTAGTCCATTTGGAATAAGCATGTGTAGCTGGTGCCTTTGTAGTATAGTCACCACAGCAAATTGGATGGTATGTGAACGCCCACATAGAGCCTTGCTTACACTCACCGATGGCAACATTTACATCAGACAGAAGGTGTACCTGTAGCACAAAGAGTGTCGGCTTGGCCAAAACTCTTTAAATGCCCATTGGTCCCATCTTTGAAAACATTAACAACTGACAAAAACTGCTTTCAATGAGCTCCTTGTAATATCTGAGCGATCTCACACGTGGCTGACGTTACAGATGGTTAGCCAATATATTTTAATAACAGGACACAGCCACTACTGCAGTCCAGTCTATTCATTTTAAATAAACAGAGATTTGTTTGAAACTCGGTGTTAAGTACATGTCCAGACTCCACTTGAGTCCAGCTCCTCTGCGGTTGTGCTGTAATAGGGACCTGGACAGGCCTTATTAGTGATAATCAATTCACTAACCTACATTCCTGCTCCTGAAGAAAAAGGACAGACGGGTCTTGGGTGAGCCAGTCCTGCAAAAGCCATCAACACTGTGCCACATTCCTTTCACTCTAAAGGAAAAGTGATGCTTCTTTCCCAGTTTCCAGGGGCTCCGGCCTGTATTAGGTCTCGGAAAAGACTGAGCAGAAATGAAGTGGTTGTGTGCACATTTGGCCTCGGTGCATTATGATGCATGGAGTGAATGGAATCATTCAGTCAAACCTTTCAGCTCAGTGATGCTGGCAAAAACAAACACCGATCCAAACCTGCACCTGTGAGTAACGCCACAGCGCACAAATACAGAATGTTCTCTCGTGACGTCAAATATATTTTCCCCTGCCCGTGTCTCCGCACACTTTGGGAGGTCAAAGGTCACAGTGACACACTGCTGGCAGTTGGTACTGTCCGTGAAAGCCGCTCAGCTGCCTCTACTCATCTCGGACCACGTGATTTTTCCAAGAAAACGTCTTTGCAGTCTCTCTTTGAATAATTCCTTTCTGCACTATATCCTGCTCCAATTTCCTGTTCCCACAGAAAATACATTAAAACAAAGGAGAGCTGGGTGTTTTAAATATGGAGTTTCGTTATGATATTTGGGACATAAAGCAGATGTCAAGAGTCTGCGTAGTGTGTTTCTTTAACTGCGTTTACACTGGGCTTTAAGTTCATGGTTTGCTACAGTTTCGTGCAACATTGTGAAGAAAATTACAGCTCGCCAAGGCATGAATTAAATCCCTCAATGCTGGGCTCAAGTATTTTTCAAATGCAGCAAAAGGCAGAGTGGGAACTTACACTTTTCAAACATAAATGTAATCAATTTGCTTCACCCCTGACAACTCCGGTCTAGACCCAAGAGAGACAAATCTGGGGCTAATGCACAGGTGGGCTCAGGACCCTTTTATTAGATGTTATTTCCATAAGAATTTAAAAATTCAAGCTTCACATGATCCCATTCATCTGTAGAGGTTATTAGGACAATCAGTAATGAAGTGAGAAAGGCTGCATGATCTGAAATCATTTAATAGTTCAGCAATCCTTTCTCGATATGCTGTAATTACTGTGTGGGCTTCATTTTTCAGTGACAGCTTTCAAGATCTCCTCTAGAATAATAAAGAAAGAAGGTGGAAGTCCACTCAAGCCTTCTCTGGCTTCTCTGCACTGAAAAATGATGATATTAAATATGACCTCATTAGAACTATGACATATTTTCAATATTAAGGTAAATATAGGTAAAAACAAATCTATTTAGTGTTTTTTGAACTCATCCATCTGAATACTATAGTCAGGGGTGTGATTTGATTGACAGGTGTCCTGTCATAGGCAGCTGTAGCCAGTCAGTGTCTGCTAGACCTCACTTCAGCTCACTGGAACAACCGAACTAGACATCTTCACCGGGTTTGTGCAGTTGGAGCATTTTCATTGGAGTTATTGGACAAATAATATGACTTACTTTGTGGCACAGACCATTTGAGATCACACTTCAGTTTCACTGAATAAGTTCGAGGCTTTTATTGGCCTTCTGTCTTAGTGATTTTAGAAATGTGTCTCTGTCTATAATACCTGTACAGCTTACAGATGTAATCTGCTTACCGAGTTTGCCAGTGTTAGCTGACAATTTAGCACCCTCTCATTCAAATATTATATTCTGCTACTTCTACTTCTGGCTATAAAAAAACAACATGGCGAAGCCAAAACCAATGGCTTTGTCCATCTTTTATGTAAAGTCTATGGTCAGCCCCCATATACTCCCATGTTAAAATCCTGGTACATAAAAACAGCTAATGGCCTCAATGGATAGTTTTAACCATCATTCCCTCACTGAAAAGTCCATTTTTGTGTATAACTGATCCATTTGTACACAGTTAAATGTTAAAGTTAGGGGTGTTAGACAGGAGGAATAAGCAACTTTTTGGACAGTGGAGGAGGGAAGGCAGCCATGTGCAGCGTGCATACCAGGGCTCGGCCCAAATGTCAGCACTGCTACTGTTTTTAATTAAGACATGGTACACAGGGAGGAGAGACGGAGA
>VOQK01027480.1:0-11176 GCA_015052645.1 Benitochromis conjunctus
CGCGGCAGTATTATTAATTCTATAATCACCTCTCCACTAGCTACTGCCCTTAGCTAATGTTGTGCAGAATGGTTTTTCTGACAGCCAAGATGACTTTGGAACTAATTTATTTCCAGAAAAAGTATATTTGTTATCCGCGGCATGTATCTTGTCTTTAGGCTTCAATAAGGTACATGTTATTCTGACAACCAAGCAAACTAAGCTACGGAAAAAGCAACAACTGTATTTTCACCAAAACCTTAACCTAGTTGTTTTTAGCGCCTAAACCTAGCCAAGTACTATTTAAATGCCTAATTTTTAATGTGTGAGTGTTAACCGAGCAGTTTGTGTCCAAACCAGAATATTTTTTTATTGCCAAAATGTAGCCAAGTTGTTTTTATTATCTAAACTGAATGGGAAAAGCCTTTAGTGTCTAAACCTAACAGACTCGTTTTTAGCACCTGAACGTAGCCAAATTGGTTTTCATTGTCTAAACTTGACTAGTTTATGTTTTCTAAGCCTAACTGGGTTATAATTATTGCCTAAACTTAGACAAGTCGCTTTTAGCGCCTAAAGCCAGCAGAATAACTGGCATAGAATAGTTTACATTGTCTAAAATTGATTAGTTTATATTATCTAAATGTAATTGTGTAGCTTTTTGTGCCTAAACTAACACAAGTTTTTAATGCCTGAATCGTAATCAAGAAGTTGTATTGCCTAATAACTGAGTAGCCCTTTGCTAACCCTGATTGGGTATTTATTTAACGATAAATAATGAATGAAAAATTGTAAATTATTCTTTTTTGATAACAATCTATAAAGCAATTAAATAAAGCATTTGAGGTGTTAAAATTTGTTGTCGAGCTGTGAAGCGAGATCTCCGAATGTGGTCTTTTTTTTGGCATTTTAACATCAATTTTTTTGTTTGTGTAGCAAAACTCATATTAGTACACAAAAGATGGCTCACAAATGATAACATTAAATATTGTAACTGTTTCCTGAGTGTGTATGTTACAGCATTTGATGATTATGTTTTCTGTTAGTGAAACCTAAACCATGCGCGTCTCGTATATGATACATACCTTTTTCGGCGCATAGGATGCATACAGAAGATCCCATCCACCTTGAGTGAAAGTGGTGTTTTGCAGCTTGTGGCAGTCATCAGCAGGCAGCAGCCAGCAGGCAGGGGTGCAGGCGAGCAGTAGGACAGTGCATTAATGAAATGTTAATGGCTGAATTAAGACCGAAATAACCAATCTAGCTTGGACTCCTGCGTGAGTCCATTAGCATCAGCACGACATGCTGGGGCAAATGACAACACCACCGACACCACCCCACTACCATCACAACCTCCATCCAGGGCAAGGACCATGGGGCTGGGGTCCCATGCAGGTAGATGGCATTGGAGAGGGGGAGGGTGGTAGTGGTGGCTCTCCATCTGCCTGACCTCTGTGCATTAGCTGCTGGGAGGGCGTCAACAAATGATTTACAAATGAAACAGGAGAGCCGAAGCACGATCAGATGGCTCTCATTGATTGATGATAGACACGAAGGACGATTTCGGTTGTTTTCCATGTTTTTCTGATCAAACTTATTTGTTTTAATGTCACTGCTGCACATACTTCAATGGTGTTTAGTCTTATATGTGGTTCTGACACCTCTTGGAGCAATTTTAATAGTAATATCTGACAGATAATATGGCCTTATGTGTAGTTATCTGTTCAATTCCTGCACAAACTACCCCAAAAAGCTTCGATAACATGAAAGGAAACACAAGTAGACTCATTCTTCTTTTTGTCTTATTTGCTCCCATTTGTGTGCCGCTTGTTTGCTAAATTACATCTTTTCCACGACTGAGGTTTTGTTATCATATATGGTTTAATAGTGTAAAGTGTCACAGTTTAGTTTCTGAGCAATCCACTCTGCACTCCATTATTATCCATCCACACTTCCACGTCGTGCGTTCTGCGGTGCTTAGTCATGTGTTATGAGAGTTATTTGTGTCATACTTGACACATGAGACATCTGCGTGATCAACTTGATCAATAACTCCCCGAAAACCTGTTGCATACAATTTGAGTAACATTAATATTGCTGCTAATTTTTCAGTAAGAACATTTAGAAACAGCTTGAAAAAAACACTTTTTTTTTCTCGCTCAGTATTTCATATTCTGTTTTGTAGTAAAGTTGTGTAAAAGTATGTGCAGGAAATCTTAAAGTAGGTTTAATATACGACTGTTTCTTTTCATTTTCTTTATTTTCATGATGCAATCTGCATTTGGTTACCAACGTGGTAAATTCAATATTATTAAAGACTGAAAGATTGTCTTAGCAAAATTTCACTGCTGGATATTGAGATTTTTAAATGACCATCAGCAAGTGTGATCACATTATTCCCAGGAGTAATCTTCAACCTAAGAGCAACATTTCAGACTCTACAGGCATTGATTAGCATGTTAAGTGTTTAGGTTTATGACAGTACAATTAGAAAAAGACTGAAAAAATATGGCTTATGTGGAAAGGTTGCCAGGAGTAAGCCGCTTCTCTTTTAAAAGAACATGGCAGCACAACAAAAGTTTATGAAGTTGCATCTGAACTTCTTGAACAATGACCTTTGGACAGACGAGACCAGACTGGATGCTGTGGTTGAACTTGAAGAGAGCTATTCAATGAATGAATCCCGGCAAACCTCAATGAACTGAAGCAACGCTGTAAAGAAGAGCGGTCCAAAATGCCTCCACAGCCCCCATCAGTCTCTCTGTACAATTCTCAACTTGTGCTGCTATTCAGAAAATGCACTTTCAAAACGAACTATCATCAACTCAAACCAATAAATTATCCAGATAAATTTAGAAAACAAATACCCATGGGTGTTAAATAAATACTGACACAATGTCATATGCCATGTGTTGTTAATCTCAGGTTGTATTTGAAGAATTTTAAGACCTTATAATAACCTGAGAATTTTGAAACTGATATATAAAACCTTAGAGTTGACAGAGGGTACACGTTCTTTTCACCATGACTTTACGTATATAAATACGCACACCCGGCTCTTGCTTTATTTGTAGTATTTGTGGCAAATTACTTTTTTAAATCCCTTTTTTGTGTTATATTAAAACAAGAATATTTTTTTGCCAGTTATTGTATTCATGCCAGCCTTGAGATATCGATGCCCGGTTCTCTCTGTGTGGATAAAGAGATAAGAACGAGTGAATGAACACTTAAAAAGCTCTGAACAGGCTCGTCGTCAACCAGCAAAGTGGTCTCTAAATGTAAAACTCTGCCTTAAAATACAATGATAGCGACCTTTGGGCTCTGCCCCTTTAAGAATCAACCAAGAGGTCAACGCTCTCCGCCATCCATCTAAATATGTGTAGCTTAAGCTCACTCGGCTCTGATCTTGATTTGGATTTTATTTAATTACAAGTATATGAATGCGTGTCTTGGTTTGCTGTAATGCTGTTATTCTACATCATGGAAAGTGTAATTGAGACCACACAGGGCATTACAGGGCAACATTATGGCTGAGGAGCTGAGTGATGCATCTGCGCTTGACACGCTGCTCCGTGTTTCTTAATTAGAAACTTGGATCACGATGTCGGCCAAACAATCACACCAGCATATTTTTCTTTACGTGTTTTGAAGTGATGGGGGGTGTCGGCGTTGTCCCGCAGACCAAAGTATGTCCATAAACCTGCAGACGAATGTCCACAGATACTTAATGAAAAAAAATGAGCAAGATAAATTAGAGCTCTTAACCTGGTAATGTCCTCTAATTGGGGGAAGCTGTAATTGGTTTAAGCATTAATCAGATTTCAGCTGGTCGTGGCTAAGTGTTATGTGAATGCAAGGTTTCCTGTAGAAGTATGAAAAGAGTTTTTGTCGAAAATAAATTTGTTTGTGCTGCCGGGAGCCCTCTGAAGTACATTATGTGATCATGATGACCATTAGATTCAATGACCATATATGCACTTAATGGTTGTAATGCTCAGTGGGAAATTTATCTCTGTAAGCATGTCAGAGGACGGAGATTTTATTCTCGGGAGTGGCTGCTTCACCTTATATATTATGTGGATTTTATTGACATTGCATTTAGCAGATTGGAATATCTATTACGATAATTGTTTTACACCTAATTGGCAGAACCAAATAACCCCAATTTCTAGCTGCATGACATCAAAGGTAGGTAGACCAGTAAATTACAGTTTATAGGTGGTCTTAGCCTGGCTCAGTTTTCACATGCACACTGTTTGCTCTAGTCTCGTAGTAAGTAATTAAAATATTGGATTTAAGTTGGAAAAATATTGTGGTTTGAGTTAAATATTGGACAAGTCTGTGCTGATCTTTTATTTAGTTGACTTAAAAATTAAGAACCTTTCCCTAAGTTCTTTGTTCCCAGGAGGGATTACTGTAATTAAATTTAATGGCTGTCAGTGAAGCAGTAGAGGGTATGCTTGTGGACTGCTGGCAGTTGTTTCCCTAACATGGATAAAAATCAGTTTTTAGGGTCCTGATTTTTGCTGTTGTGATTATAGAATTGGATCGTTCCCAAATGTGCACAAGCGCGTGTCATTATTTTGAGGTCGTGTTGTAGTTTTTCATTCTTGTTTTTAGATTTTAAGATCGTAGTGTTTTTCAGTTTGTTTGACCATGGGTGATGGGTTGCTTTACTTTGCTGTCTTTGTCCTATTTAATTCTGTGATATCCCCTGAACACCTTGGGGGAATCTTTTCAAGTTTGGTACAAACGTTTAGGCGGACTCAAAGCGACCCTACTTGGCCATAAGTTGAGCACATCAAAGAGGTTTTTCTGGAATATTTGTAGTTGATTTCAAGGATGAACTGATTTGGTTTTATTGGCCAAGATCAGCTTAACTGCAACAAACATCTAGTCACTCAAAGGAAGTCCCTTACAGTGTTTAAATAGAGAATAAAGGATGGGCTGATTAGAATTAGATGGTCATTAAACACATGGGGTCAAACATAAGATGAACGTATTCGATTTCAAAGGTTACCGTGACTCCACCAACCATATATTTGCCCATGAGTCAAATTTTTATTTGGACTAACTACAAACTGATTCGATTGTAAAGTTCAAGTTAGCTATTAGTCAAAAGAATCGCCTCTGAGAGTTTCTTTAAGATTAGCAAATGTTTGCCTAAAGGATGATCTTACCAGAATTTGCTGGTCGGAGGCCACTATGATCCCAAAAAACACATGATCACCATAACTCGACTTGTATAGAACAACTTTAAACAACAATTTCTGCGAATTTTGCAAACGCTTAGAGGTACCTGAATCAATTTTAGTGGTCAATGGTCACCATGACCCCACCAAACACATATTTAGCCTTAGCTCAACATATTAAAGTTTAGCATAGTAACCCAAGATGATTTGTTGCCGGTGGCAAAAGGTCAAGGTCATTTTAACCTCATAAAACATGTTTCTGGATGTAACTCGTGTAACTCACTCTCAGGAATTTCCTCCAAAAGGTCCTTCAGGTTTGGCACCAATGTTAAAATGCTGGGCTGAAGGATGAGCTGAGCAGAATTTGGTGGTCACAGGTCAAGTCTGGACAAACATGGGTGTAAACTGCAATATGAGTGGCTGGCAGAAGCAAACGACCACAAAATGTGAGGCTGTCTCTAAGCAAATGTCACTGTGGACAAAGGAGAGGGGAAGTTTTTGCATAATGCAGAAAGCATGTAGATTTGGAGGGAGCTCTCACTATTGTTTAAATTCACAGCGGTGACTGCCAGCAATGCACAGTGGTATAATAGATGTAACATCACCCCGGCTTTCAGAAAACAAGACCTGGGGAGCGGTGAGGGAGTTGGACGGGGCGAAAAATCATATAGATGGAAAAAAAGGTTGTCACCTTCACCTTGCGTACTTGTCATTCGCCCAGCGTCAGGTCATTAAATTCACATTAGGCCTCTCTCAGGGACCTTCGGATGCTGTTAGTGCACCTAAAGCTGTGTGGCAGTAAAAAGAATCACAACTTCCTCCTCCCTGCAATGGGGGGAAAACACACACATAAAAGCAGCTATGCGGCACTTTGCATTCTGACACTGGATCATTATGGTCTCTCATGTCTGTTATTTTCCTTTTTCTGGGGTCGGTAATGGAGACCAGGGGCATCACAGAGACGTTGGCCATGTCCATTTGTCCATCCCCTGGAGGACGGAGCTGGATCTGAGTCAAAGTTTTAGATCGCCGCCACAGAGATGGCATTAACTCCAGGTCTCCTGGGCCGCCTGCGTGAATCATTTATCAACAGAAACCTGCAATGCCCATTTCAAATGTCACATCACGTTAGGCCAATGTCCCCAGATTATTCAAGGCAAGAAAAAAGGTAGCAGGGGTGGCACTTTGTCACATGGAGTGCTAACCTGTCACAGCTGTGCAGCTCTTTCAAGGTACATGAGTCAGAAGGGAATGAGGGAAATGGGAAATAACCGGCGGCGCGACAGTTTGGAGCGTGCTGTGTTTACCTTCTCTGTCCAAAAGAGAATAATAGAAAATAATTGCATTAATACACTTATGTATGTTTTATTTGTAGCCCAAGCCAAAGGCCGGCCATTAAGACCCAGTTAAAAGAATTACCCAATTAATATAATGGTATTATCTACTTTGGCTAATGTGTTAACCCAGTGACTCCCAGTCACAAGTCTAGTACCCCGGGGGGGATTCTTTAGGAGTCGGTGGGCAGATTTGCTAAATTATACATTTGAAAAAATCAGTTAAATTAAATTGAATACTTCCGTGGACATGAGTAGCTTTGAGTAAAAGTTAACAGTAAAACAAAAAGTGATAAGCAACAGAAATCGAGGAATGAATAAACTATTTAAATAAATGATCTGTAGACATAAATTACAAAAAAATATGGTTCAAACATCTGAACAACTGAAACTGTTAATAATAGAAACTGTTAGCTCAGGGGTAACAAACATAAGGCTCATGGGCCAGAATTGGCCTGGGAAAGACTCCAGTCTGGCCCACTGGATGACAGGAAAATGAGAAGGAGGGCATACATTTTTGGACTTTGAACTGTGTTTTCATAAGTTTTACAGCTATTCCTATTGATAAAGACTTCTCCCATGGCCATTCATGCTAAGCTCTAAAGTAATAGAGCTTAAGTATACAGCTTATGTTGGGGACAGCAGTGTGCCAAGGCTTAAGAGATGGCTCATCATCAATTTGCAACTCAGATTTTTTACTTTCTATAATACTTTGTTAACACAAGAAAACACACCTTCCAGATTGTATTTTGAAACTGGGTTTTTTTTTGGAGACCTGGAATGTAAAAGTGACTGTCTCTGAAGGTCGTTTGGTTAACTTCTGTTGTTTAAATTTGATATAGGCTATAAGGGATAGATTCAAAGTATCGATCCTATCACACTAGTATCGATCCAATACCAATATCAGAGTTGGTATCGGTACTATTGATATTTGGATCGATCTGTCTACATTTAGTCTGCAAGCACTTGCAGTCAGTTGATGCCTATAAAGCGACTTTGATTCCTCAAGACGTTAAAAAGATTTTCACATGAACTGCTTACATTCAGAATCCAGTCAGTCTGAGTTGTTTGGAGACAGATTGCCTCCCCTCAGGCAACCTGTGCTATCACCTTGAGATTGAAACTGGTTACCACAACTACTAGCTGTTGGTCCCTGAATGCAACCACTTGAGTGTTATCAATGGCTACCACCAATTTCTCCAAGTTGTTGGTCCTTGGGAAGGATGTTCATTTCATTTTATTCACTGATAAAGAAATCAACAGATTACTCAGCAATAAAAATAAAAGGATTTACTCTCGATGTGTACCAAAACCTTCTCAGTCCTTTTCATTAAACTAATATGACAGGATTCGAGAAGCTTCCTGTATACTTATTATTTTACTATAGTCACCATTCTGAATACACAGAATGACTTAGCTTGTTTTCTAAAGCCTTGGTATTTTTATAATTATTTTTAGGTTTGGTTCACTCTGATAAAACCGGATGAAGCCTTGTCCTGTGAACAAATTGTCCTGCTTTCATAAGCAGAGCTTTGAAATTGAGACACAATTACACAGTCATCGAGGAATAACAACTGGGTGGCAGCGATGACCTTCGACGTGTTTGTCTGGCCACGTCTGACATTGGCCACCCCATTTGCCTGCATATTATTGTTTATGAAGAGGAACTTGGGGGGGAGGTGGGGTGGGGGGGTTTATAGGTTGGTGTTGGATGGACAGCTGCTGTGTTTGGCTGTTGACCAGAGGCCTAATAACAGCGGCATGAGGGGGACATTACCTGCGAGCAGCTGCCATCCAGTCGCATGGTGCTATGCCCAACAATAACTGTTCAGATGTGAATCACTAATAATCATTTGAGCTGTTTAGCGTCTTTGGTTTAAAGTCGTTTGAACCTGGGTTTGCAACCTTTGGTCACTTCCTGTCTGATGATAACACAGTGTCTTTATTTACTGTTTGCAGTGCTAGGACTCTCAGGAGTTTATAACTTCTTGCAGATGATCCACAGTCCTCTTACTTTTCTATTTTTCTCTGCCTCTGCTGCTGCCGCTGGTGTCAGACGCTCATTGTATTGGTTTATCCCTTTTGCTTCTCATTTCTCATCTTTACACTTGAGTTGATTTCCCCCCTCCACTACCACCTTCAGCCGCGTCCTGCAAGCAAGACAGCTGTGAAAACAGCGAGGAATCTCTGCAACCGGCAGAGAAAACCAGCCCGTTGCTGTCTCTTCCAATTTTAACCAGATTTTCCAGGGATATTAGAGGAAACAAAAGATGTGACATCCAACCGTTCAAAGCTCCACCCGATAACTTTGATGCAAGATTCATTCTGAATAAGGGAAGAAGCGGTGGAGGGGCAGGGGGAGCGTATTTTGGACGGCTTCCTTACGTTTAAAGTGAGGTGACACTTAACCGCTCCATAAATTTGCATTTGTTATTGCCGTCTTTAGCATACACAATAAGCACCCTTAATATGTGGAGATCTGAAACAGTAAAGATTGCATGTTTGTGGCGATAAGATGTCTTCCACATGGCTCCGACTGAAAGACAAAAAAAAAGGAAAGGCAACTTCTTTTTTTCAGCTCACTCAACAGTTTCCAAAACAGTCTGGGTTCACAAAAAGTCTCCCCAGCACACGACATATGTACAAATAAATGTAAGGCATTTGTCACGGTGACACTCGTAGGCAGACTAATAAGGATCATAAGAGAAGATGACACGGCACGCTTCAAGACCAACAGGATCTCAAAGATGGGAAAAAGAGAGAGCCTGCAGTACAGCTGCTATATTCGACAGGCAACCCCATATGGAAAAGAAATATAAGAAATTCTAGAGAGAGTTTATAGTTTAAATCTTTGTATGTGTCATGGAAATCTCACATTTTGCTTTATTTATTGAAGTAGCAAACTTCTATTTATCTATGAAAGCAGCTTTTCAGAATAAGACACGACACAGTGCAAATTTGAAGATTTATACAAAAGAAAAAAATCTCTATATAAATAAAAATAAATTAATAAATAAACACTTACTACTGGAAAGACTTACAAATATGATTAATAAAGCAGAAATATATGTACTTGGCTTGATGTGTATTTATAGTTTAAAGTAGGTGTCAGAATGACCTCTGCAGTTTCTTACATATTAATTATCATCAGCCGTGGTGAAATAAACTGGGAAGTGGATTTTTTTTTTCTGACAGGTTCTGAAGGCGTTGTTTGATTCATTTGATTTAAATGGTGCAATTAATGTTGTTGCTGTTGCTCTCTGTGGTATTTGTGGCTCTCTGTGGTTTGCAAAATCTATACATTCATTTAGAAAGTACATTAAAAATCATATAATTACGTTTCTTTTTAATTCTGCTCTGTGCAATCCCAGTTTCATTCACAGTGGTAAGAGAAAGTTTTAAAGAGACGGAATTACAGTTTTCCATATTAATGTTGAAGCAACAGAGAAAACTGAACCTGTTTTTGCAGTTTCTGCAGTATAATAGAATTTGCCAGCTCCTTAATACGGAGTTCACATGATGTGAGCTTTCACCGAAAAGTGCTAATTGTCTAGTGCAATTATCTCTCGCAAGTAGAATATATACTCATGCTCAACTTTATGCAGTCCTGTGAAAAACTAACGCCATGATTTAGCGGCTTGTGGAAGAACCTTTTCTGTAGGACTTTCTCAGTCACTCAGATCACTGTGGAGGGATTCTGGCCCACTGTTCTTCAGTGTTGCTTTGCTTTATTAAGGACAGCAAGCTCATTAAGGTGCCACCATAGTGTTTGAGTTGTGTTGAAGTCTGGAATTTGCCTGAACCATTGCAGCCAAAGCCTTTGTCCTGTTGCATGACCCAGTTTGGGCCGAGCTTTGGCTGTTGGACAGACGGCCTCATATTTGATTCTAGAATACTTTGGCATACAGAGGAGTTCATGGTTGAGCCAATGACTGCAAAGTATCCAGGCCATGTGGCTGCAAAGCAAAACCCAAATCATCACACCTCCACCACCGTGCTTGACAGTAGGTATGGATGGTTTTTGATTTGTTTTTTGCTGATATGTTCCACTTTGGTCTTGTCTGTCTAAAGAATTTTGCATCAGAAATCTTGTGATTTGTTTAGATGCAGTTTTGACAATAGATTTTTAATTGCACTGTCATAAACCTTGACATTTAACATGCTAACTGAGGCCTGGGTTAGGGTTAGACTTCTGCTTTCATAGAGGTCCTCACACTGATAATCTGTTGATCAAGTGCATCTGATTAGCCACACTTCACTGCTATTTACCCTCTGGATTCAGTTTTTGACACGACTGCGTAGAGTCCTGTGAAACCTTTCTTTTTATATGACTGTATGTGTTGTCTAGGGCTTTATCCAGCAAACTACCTTGCCTCAACTCCACAGAGTGTTCCCAGTAGTTGACTATATGTCAAGCAGACTATTTCCTGCTGTGTCTTACATGCAAGAAAGGACAACTGTGCCAAATATCCCAACCTAAATGCCTAAATTGTTCAAAGCTGTTACGGGAAACCTACAATTTGTGATAAAAGTCTTTGAAATGAGGCTTTCTTCCTTCTCGATAGGAGAAGGAATATTAGGAAGGAATATTATTATATTAGGAAGAGCAAAATACAGCCAGAGTTGGGGTTTAAGTCTCAATAGGCTCCATCAAACCAAATATTTAGCGTGTAC
>VOQK01027480.1:21511-36668 GCA_015052645.1 Benitochromis conjunctus
CCCTCCGCTTAGGGTTTTTTTTTTTTTATGACTCTTTATCTGGTCCCACCCCTGGGATCAATTTGTAATTGGAGACCCAATTGAGGTGGTTTGTGCATCTGGTTGGGATGTCACCTTTGGCTGGGGAGAAGGATGTCCCCCGCTTAGCCTGCTGTTAGCGTGACATTAATTCGGACCAGTGGTTGGTAATGGATGTGGTTGTTGTCACATTGTTAATGTGACAGGTTGTTTAGCGCTTCTAGAAATCCTTGCTTCATTTATCCAGAAGCTAATGACACACTTTCAGCTCTTTCTTTATATTTAGTCTTTCTTGCCTTTCGCTTTTCTCATCTGTTGATCAGTGCACGCACTCGTTCATTCATCGGTTGCTCTACCTTTCATCCTATGCTTCTTTCCTTGCCTCGCAGCACCTCCTTTCATTCATCTACTAATATGTGTCAAGCTAATCACACTTGCACGATCCCTCCTTTAATATATTACTCGTCTATTTATTCATACATCCATTTTACTTTAAGCAGTGGGTGGTTTCAGGAAGCCCCTCAGCCTTGGATGTTTCCCTCCAAACACAGGAGAGGTGTTGACCGACGCTGGACAGATTGGCCGGGCAGCGGCGAAGCCGAATTGCTGTAATCACATTTACTTGGCCCTTATCTGCGTGTTTGACATTTTGTCTCAGCGGCCCGACAACCAAAGTGTAGGTCGAGCTGAACCACGAGCTGTCAAAACTCGCCGCTCGGCCCGTGCCATGTTAAACACCCAACATCTGGGTCCACCGTAAACACTCGGCCCCTCATAATCAGCCCCACATGTGGCTGCGCTCAGACTGCACATGCTCCCGTCCGGCGCCTGGGCGAGAGGGAAGCTGTCAGGTCCATCAGAGTGCTCGTCTCGTGTGAAGCGGATACAGCGTCAGGATTACGATTTGATAAATATTTGAACTTGGGCTCTCCTCCTATTATAATTAAGGCAGGTTTCAAACGGGCCCCCTGCGTTTGATCTTCACGCCATCCTGATACGTAGCTTAGGATGGGACATTTATTTAATAACAGCTGCACCGCAAAACTTCAGCAGCTGGCAGTTAAAAGAAAACCCCTCCACTGGATACTGTTACACTCCTAGATATCATCAATCTGTGATTTCAATGCATTCCAGGAGTTATTCTTTGATGAAGTGGTTTAACTCACTTCTCCAGACAACCCGCTTTCCTTCAAAATGTCTTTTCTAATTGTGCTTATGGTAGTTTCCTTATGCTTTGCAGAAGAGCTGTGACAGCTTCCAAAGATGGGTTCATGAAGTTTGTCCACAGAATTTACAACCATTAAACCCTTTCATGCTGAAAAACTAATCTTTTTTGTGGCTACGCTGGATTGTGGTCTGATATCTGCTCCCATGAGCGCAGAGTTGGATCGCTGGCCCCCTCCTCCGCCTCCTCCACGGTGGTTTTTATGTATAATTGTCTAAAAGACAGATCTGTGAATTTGCACGCCTTTTATTCTAAGTTACTGACATCAGATGTGACTTTAAATATTTGTGTTTGAACATACTTCACTGGAGCCTCTGGAATAAGATACAAATGAGGCGTTTATGTGAGGAAACAAGCCGAGCTGTAGGAAAAATACGTTTTTGTTTGAGTGGTTTAAATGCGAGTTTGTCACACACTTCCAAACTTGTATGACTTCTTTAATATATTGACTCTTATTTGTTTTATTTTAAAGGTTAATGTAGTTTAATTTAAGATGCATTTTTCCTGGAACCTTCTTTCGTCTAATTTTGGAGCGCCTGTGTGAATTGTAGCGTCAGTTTGTTGCTTTTAGCTGACAGAAGTGACACCCAGTGTGGTCTTCTGCTTCTGTAGCCCATCCCGTTCAAGGTTTGAGGTGTTGTGCATTCAGAGATGCTTGTCTGCATACCTTGATTGTAATAAGCGGTTATTTGGGGCCTTCCTGTCAGCTCGAAGCATCCTGACCTCTCTCCTCTTACCTTAACAAGACATTTTCACTTCAGCTGCTGCTCATTGGATATTTTCTCTTTTTCTTACCATCCTCTGTAAAAACTAGAGATGATTTTGCAGGAAATTCCCAGCAGATCAGCAGTTTCTAAAATACTGTCACCTTCCTTCCTTATCTTTATGCTCAGTTTGAAATTCAGCAGGTCATATTGACCATGTCTACCTGCCTAAATGCACTGCGTTGCTGCCGTGTGATTGGCTGATTAGATTTTTGTGTTAATGAGAAGTTGAACGGTTGTACTTCATAAAGAGACAGAGTGTTAACTACTAACCATTGCATTGTTTGGTGTACGCAAGCCATCAGCTTGTACCTGAACTCTGGTTTGCTTCGTTTGCTTGCAACTTCCCACCACTTCCACTTAGTCTGCTAACCCCCCTCAGGTTTGGGGCAGATGTTCTCAATACAAAGATCGATGAGGGGTTTGTCTCACTGTCTTTGTTCCCTTCTGTTCGCCTCGACACTCGCGCTACTCGCAATAACTCAAGAAAGTAACACAAATGGCATGCAGGAGGCCATGTGGTGCCCCTGATGCATGAGAATGACAGAAAGACAGGAATTGAGGGAGGGAGGGAGAGGGGGAGAAAGGCAGAGGTTGTGAAAGAGTAGAAAATGTACCAAGCCTAAATTGAACAAATTTTAACCCTAACTCTAAAACTAAATCTCAACTTTGGAGGAGCTCAAACTCAGACTGTTCACAAGCTGACACCCTCTCCTCGGCTTCCTCGGCTGCTTGATGCTTTGACTCCACTTGGCATTCGACCAAGAGCTCGCAGATAAAAGGGGGGAGGGAAAAAAAAGGAAAAGGGACACAATGAGCGTATCTAGCCTGCCACCTGAAATTTATCACTGCGACTTATCTCAATTGGCTCCATAATCTGCCACCTCACATCAAGTTCTACGCTGCTACCGAGCATCAAGTCCTCAGATCTAAAACACATTTAAACTGACGCTCTGCACAGCAAGATTTTTATTGTATATAAAAACTCAATGAAAATGCAAAAGACAAGAAAAAAACAAAAGAAAAACCCTCTGATGATAAACAAGGTGTAAGTCATGTATGTGCTCAGTGGTGGGAAATCTTATTGTAACAAGAGGTAACAAACAGCAATTATAAATATTTAATCTAGTTAAATTATTATTGATATTAGTGTTTCAGTTTGATTTAATTCATGGAAATAATTGGTGCGGGCAGCTTTATGAAGGTCATGCAGATATGTACGTCTCAGTAAAGTGGGCATACATAAAGATGTGTGGCAGTACAAGACTAAAGGATCCAAACAGGAAGAAAGGAATCCCAACAAAACCAGAATCCAATAAACGAAAAGGTTCAGAAAGCTTGCAGGAACACGCCGGACTTTTCCGTATCAGCTGGGAAGTTGGAAAACCCAAGTTTCCAGTCAGGATTTCAAGTGCTACTCGGAAAGCTGGAGAAGCCACACCGGCAATCCAACATGTCAGCAGTCTGCATGAACAGGATTTGTAATCTGTACTGTGTATTTTCAGCTCCCTCAGCTCGTACACAGATAACTGACCAGAGTCTGTCCGTAAACCTGCCGCACGGCGATTAATACTACTGCAACACGGTCAAATCCAGTGTGATGTCACTCACGGGTCACTCACGAGGTAAAAGGAACAGGACATATATACGGTACTGTGCAAAAGTCTTGAGCCAGCCCTGATTTGAGATTCAGTGATTTATTGAAACGTGCAAAGACAAAGGCAAAAGCATTGGGATGAGGGTTTGAGGAATTTTGAGGCTTGGGTTAAGGAGTTTGGCTCCTTTTCCTTCTTCCTGCTCAGTTTTTTTCTTTTAGGGGTTGAATTGAGTTCGTTGTTCTGTGGGGGAGCGGGTGTCGGTAGCGGTGTATAGGTGACTGGTACGTGTCGGCGCAAATAGACCCACATTCAGTTAACAAACAGTCAAATTATTGCACTGTAATAATATCCATCAGTATTATTCACTTTACCTGTAAGCTGTGGCTGCATGCAGGGCAGCAATTCAGTGTAGCGTGATATATTTTCCCTTCTATCTCAGTCTGCTGATAATGAGTCTTTCTGCTGCTCTGCTTTACTGTGACCCACACATTCCTGTTTATCCTGCTTCATGCTCAAATTATCTTGTGTGTAGGATTTTATTCGTATCTGTATCCCTGTTTTCTTTCTTTGTTATTAATTGCTGCTGCAACCTCCCAGTTTCAGCACAGGTTTTTATCTTATCCAATAAGAGATGACATGCCAAACCGACATGCTCTGAAGCTCTGCCTGTAAGACTAGGTGTGTGCACGTATGCGTCGCACTGAGGCTTCCTCTCTCGGGCCAAACCTATACATCATCCCCAGTGACGGCGCCTCTGAGCGTCGGACCGGCTCAGGCTGGCCCTCTGGGGTCAGTCTCTTAAATGAGATTTCAGCACCACTGACCCGTGCTCTGCTCCTCTCACCTTTTGCCAGGAGAACAGGAATGACCTTTGACCCCGGGATCTGTGAGCTGCCACCGTCTTTCTCCAAGTGGTGACCCGTCAGCTGCAGCCGACCGTGCCTAAGCCACGGCAGGCAGAGTGTGCGAGTGTGGAGGTGAGGCCTCAGTGGGTGAAAGACCACAGAGGTGTGAAATGGGGAGTTAACTTTGGCAGTTTGGAAAAAAGGGGGACACCTTATCTCGCCAAACTTCCAGGGATTACAGGTTTATTAATCTCCTCTAATGTCTTAGTTGGCTAGCTAAATAGAACATCTTCATAGAAGAAGTGCGATTGCATTTCACAGCTAATAAAAATATTATGAATGAGTCAGAGTTATTATTGGACTGGTATGAACTTTGCTGTCATTCTCTGAGCCCTGATCTTCTAGCATTTCTACTGTTAGAGAAAGTTTATTAGAGGTGCCATTACAGTAAGGTCTATTCTTAGACCCAGAGTTTTTGTGAGGAAAGGTAAGCTGTATACGTTGCTGTTCCTATATCGGTGGAACAGCAACAGCACAGTTATTGCCTAAACCTATGAGAACATTGTTTCAGTCGTTGGTTTGTGGTCCTGCATGGGAGTCTTGATTAATAGCATCTTTTCAGAAGTCTCTACATTTGGATGAGTGTTAGCTAAGTAACCAGCTAACCAACTGGTCAGATGGCTGCTGCTCCTTGAGCCTGGCTGTAATAGATGTGTCTTCCTGTTAAAAGGGAGTTTTTCATTCCCACTGTCACCAAGTGCTAGCTCAACGGGGGGCATCTGATTGTTGGAGTTTTCTTTCTAATATTTACCTTACAATGTAAAGCAATTGAGGTGACTGCTATTCAGAATTGGTTCTATATAAATAAAATTGGAGCACAAAGTTATTATTAACAGCACAGAAGGCCATATTCCTGGGATCCAACTGGAAAGCTTTTGCCTATAAAGTTATATCCATGCTTTAAGCTGGTGTTACAGGAGACTATAGAGAGTTAAGGACCTTGAGTGACTGCAAGTGACAAGGCGAAACAACCACTTTACCAGAGATCCAAATGAGATCCAATGAGAATGCAGGATACCTTGATCGACAAATGACCTGGTAAATGGTAAATGGCCTGCATTTGTATAGCGCTTTAATCAGTCCCTAAGGACCCCAAAGCGCTTTACACTACATTCAGTCATTCACCCATTCACACACACATTCACACACTGGTGATGGCAAGCTACATTGTAGCCACAGCTGCCCTGGGGCGCACTGACAGAGGCGAGGCTGCCGGACACTGGCGCCACCGGGCCCTCTGACCATGGTAATTAAAGTTAGAGGGTTACCTTTGCAACCAGAAGCTGGACTGTCTGCTAGCAACATCAAAGTGATGCAGGACGAGCCACTCACTTCCAGTGTGGACGCAGCTGTCGGCAAATATGAAAACATTCTTTTGCCGCTAATAGATAACTGGAAGCCTTGATAAGTTATATATATTTTTTCTCTCTATAGTTGTCGCAAAGATGAATTTATCCATAGAGACATTTGTTTTTTTTGTTTGTTTGTTTTTGTTTTTTTGTTTTTTGTACCAAGCTGTAAACATGTTTATTTCTGCTTTAAAGTTGGACATTTTAACATGGGCACTGACTCGCTTTTAGTTCGAGCCTCAAGTGGCCACTAGCGGAACTGCAGTTTTCAACAGTATTTTTCATCTCCTTCTTTAAAACTCACACACTCAAATTCATAAATTAAATAAACATAAACTCACAAATTTTACCATTCTTCACTGAATTGCTTTGAATTTTAAATGACAAGTTTCTGTACATAAGAGGGTGCTTTTTATTGGATGTGTTCAAACTCAGAGGCTGATAATCCACTAGAACATACGGGCCTTAGCCTGGATATTACACTATATGCCCTGGAGTTCAAGAGCCACAGACACACATACAGATATGCTATATAAAACAGCCTTTAATGTGCATATGTGCCGTTGTGTGCTTCTTTCCTGACATCTTGCAAGTGCTGTATGTATGTCATTAATTGAGTCTCCAGCTCCCTGGAGTGGTTAGCTCTACTTGTACTGGGAAGATGGAGCGGGAGATGGTCTTTGTGTGTGTGTGTCAGTGTGTGCTCTTTACACACAAAAACACACACAGACCCTGACCGCCTGATGATTATGCTTGATCAGTGTCAAACACAAACTACTGCAGCGGGTGCTTTGAAAAGGAATATATTGTGTACTCAGGCTTCTTCAGACCCTTAGCGGTGGTTTTTACACAGCACCGATGATTTGTCCAATTCACCCAGATGTGAAAAATACAGTCTTTATTTTGAGGGGGGTTTATTTGGTGATAGAAGCAGCACAGACTCAAAAATCTTCTTAATTTCATAGAAAAAAAAAATCTATGAGACAGGTAAAGAGCATGTCTGTTTTTTTTCGGTTAAACTTTTGATATTATGCAGCTCATTTACAGAATGAGACCACAGTAACATTGCTTTTTCAAAGGTAAAGAAAAATATAATTAATATAATTCACTGTCAGGTGGCCTGTTACTCTGGTTACCTGCAGATATAATTCTTCCTCTTTTGGCTGTTCCCTTTAGGGGTCACCACAGCAGATCATCTGCCTCCATCCCACCCCTCTCCCTAACATCCTCCTTTGTTGCACCAACCCTCTGAATGTGATCTTTCACTACATCAAAACAAGAACCTCCAAGGTTTTCCTCTTTTTCTCCTGCCTGGCCAACACGCTGTCACTCCCAAAGCCTAACATACTACGCTATGCGACAAATCGTCGATATGTTACGCTTTCGGCCACCCAACACGTCTCTTATGTTACGCGTTCAGAAACAGGAGGAAACATGACAACCTTTGGACTCAATCTACATATGTACATTAATTTTATTTTCTCGTCATGAATCACTTTGGAAAAGACTATCTAGCATGATTAAGGTTGTGATTAAGTGAGAAAAAAGAACAGGTCCCCAGCTAGAGCTGGGTGTCCTGCAGTGCACTGTCCATCAATGGGATGGTTAGGATTAGGATTAGGTTTAGGGCTGGAATACAAGGCTGGAATGTTTGTTACCGCCAGGAGCCTCATTCTAGTGGATTCCATCCACAATCCGGCACGTATCATCACGTTCCTGTGGGACGCATCGGGACGTGACAAATCATCGGTATGTTACGCATCGGGAATGAGAACTGGCCTCCTTTGTCCACTATATCCGCTATCTCTCATCTGCACATGTCCAAACCATCTCATCTCTCAATGAAAATCTTAACATCCTCAGTTTTGCCACCTCCAATCTCTGCCTTCTGTCTTTGTTTTAGTGCAGCTGGCCTTAAATAAAGGGAACAAACACAGAAAAAAATTGATAGGTTAATTTCAGGGATGAGGAAGAGCATCATGCAAAGAGGAAGCAAAAATGCATAACTTGAAGCCTTAATGAAATGTAACCTCTTTATTTACTGTGGGCCCAATGGCAGGCCCGTTTTACAAGCAGTTTTAAAATGACCAGAGACAAAATTGAAACAAGAAGACAAGATTTTACAGGGATATTTGTTGCATCATGTTAGTACAAGGCATTCAGAAGGTACTGCTGTCTGAACTAGATGTTATCATATACATTACACATTACCGTAGTCCTCAACCATTTTGAGCCAAAGAGAAAATTCAAATGACTAAAACTAAAAATTCAACCCCTGTACAGTTTTATGAAGGAGAAGATTATCTATAGGGATCAAAACTGTTATTTGTAGCCGGATGTAAACAGGTTTATTTGTCCTGTAAAATTGGGGATTTTACAATGGGAGGCTATGGGGAAAGTCTCACGTTTGAAGGAAGCCTCAAGTGGCCATTAGAGGAACTGCAGTTTTTGGCCTGATTTAGATCTGAGGAGCTTTGGGATTTCTGAACTTTTCACTTCATTGCACCGTGATTGTACCCAATTCGATCTCCTTTAACTGGAAAAGCAAGCAAGTTCTTATGTAAGTGTAGCAATTAATTGTATCACAGAAGACTCAGAGAGACCCTCAGCGCTGAGGTAACACCAAGCTGGAGGACCTGATGATGAAATACAATCCAGGAAGTCCAGTTGTAGAAAGTTAAGAGGCTTAACAGAAGCCAAAACACTGCACGACTCTTAATAATGCAACGAGACAGTCGAGTCTAGAAGATATCATGGTCGCAACAGTGTGACCTTTGCTCGCTCTGACCCCGAGGTCTAGGTTTAAATCCCCCAACAGGAACTTTTGTTGCGCTGTTTTGACAGAGCCCCCTGTGGTGGCATCAGAGCCTCGTTTCTAGCCTGGCTTCATCAGCATGAATGAGAGGGTTGTGCTTTACAAGTGAGGTTCAAATTGGTGTGGACGCAGCCTTAGTCTTGTGGTGACTGTGTGCAACCACTTCACTCCAGTGTCTCAGTGAGGAATTTGGTAGTTTCTTTCAAAAAAAAGGCCACTGGCAGCACACATGCTGGATTCATTTGTTCATTATCATCCACTCAGATGTGTGTTATGCTCAATTTGGCGTCCAATAAATCTGTTAAAACTCCAAATTTTAGATCAAACTCTTAAAAGTTCTGCAAGAAGCCTGTCTGATTTATGTTGACTGCAGTTCGCTCGGCTCAGTGTGTTGACATGTGTGTCTTCATGTTGGTTTAAGAGAAGGAAAAGAGACAAAAAGAGACTGAGTTTGATTTGTTTTCCAGGGGCATTCAAGCCAAGCGAGGCCCAATGAGGGGCCCTCGCTGCTGAGATGAACGCGATAGGGGTAAATATTTGTATCTCAGCGGTGGACAAGCAGTGCTGAGGTCAGTCGTCTGGAATCCCTGGGTTGTTTAGAGACCACTGTTGTTACAGTTGGGCTTTTTTGGGTAAAAAAGGAGGCATGAGAGAGACAGGGAGAGCGGGCCAGACTCCCCGAGGGAGAAAACTGAGCACTAACACTAAAACAAAAGAGGAGATATGAAAAGAAGTGTGAAGTATGGGGAGAGAAATGTGCATTTGCAACATGCCATACATTTTGTTTATTTTAAATGTTTAAACAATACCAGCAACCACAAAATGTACATAAAAGTAGAATAATAAAAGACATAAAAGAGAAAACAACTGAATTAAGTTAAGAACAACAAAGATGTCTGACCGTGAAATGATAAATGGTTAAAACAATGAATGGATGGATTACTAGATTTGCCCTTCTGATTTACTGCATTTTACATTAGCAAGACTTTTACCACTAGATTTCACCAAATAACAAACACCCATTAAAGATAAGTAGGCAAGAACAACATATTAATGAACATTTAACTTATCATCTGCCTTGGTGTGACTCCTCAAGCCAGTTTAGCTGCTCCTGCTTGAAGGACACCCTCTGTTTAGGATCGCACTTGTCAAACTTTGGGTCAAACAATTGCAGGTGGGGCTTAAAGGGTCTGTGCTCAAGGCAGCAGCCTGGGATTTTGCCCCAGACCTGGTGACTCTTTCATGCAGGCCAGTCAGAGATCCCCTTGGTAACCACCTGTCCATAGGGAAAAGTGGCCATTTGGTAATTGGTTGTTGGAGGTTATCAACTTCAAATTGATTAAAAAAAAAAGGCGTACAGTGGTTCACTAAATACCTACTTGTAATTTTTTGGGACACTAGCAGATTTCTGGTGTTCATCCGTAGTTCGTATGGAAGATGCCAACTTGTCTGCAAACACTTGTAAGTTTCTGCCAAGTGACAGTGAAACTGTGAAGATTGTGAAACCAGAAATGGAGAACATTTGGTGTCAAAGTAAAAGTTGCACATTTTGACTTTGTTGGTTGTCAGAGTAAGGCACAACCTTTATCTTGAATGCAAAAGTTCTGATTTTTGGTATGGATTGCACTTTTTCAAGTTTCATGACAGCTTGGTGTGAGTCTTTGCAGAAAAAATCATCATCTTCGATGCAAAGTACAGTGGACCCCGACAATATATATTAGCAACCAAAGCAATCACAAGGATGTGTGTGGTGCAACACCCTCTTGGAAACCAATGGCAACAGCAACCTCCAGCAACTGCTCAAGGAATACCTACATTAACCTAGAAAGAACTGAGGTTGTTGTTGGTTGCTTTATCTAATGGTCTTGTATTGATTTTTCTTGCTAAAATTCAACTCGGATCCCTTTTTGTTGCTGATATTCAGATTTTGAAAAAGTTACCTTCAAATTTCTTCTCCAGACATATATTTGAACAGCATGCGGGTGAAATGAGCACATTACCTTGCTATGACATAAAAATTGCTTAAATGCCTCCACTTTTGTCTCACGGGGATTACATTTATATACACTGATGTCATTATGTGAAACTCTACCCATGTTTAGTGTGAGCATCTACCACTGTAGCAGCATACATACATATATGACAGAAAGTGAGGAAAACCATAATGGCTGCAAATTAAGGGGAAGCTTAGTGATGACTCCACCATGAGAGGAGCTAAGGCAATGAAAGAAATCACCTCTACTGTGTCTCCCCAGCCAGAGGAGAATGCAGCTGTAGCTGGGCACTTTGATGAAAACGAATCAATGCGACTAGCTCTGCCTTGTAGGGATAGAGCAGTGAGCGACATTAGCGGGGGTGTCATGTTTGATTGGGGTTTATTAGCACCGCCTGTATTGTTCTTGTTCGTCAACAGACTCCCAGGTAATGTGGTGATAATCGTTGCGGAAGCCTCCATCTGCTCATTTGGGGGAGAGGGCTGGGGAGCTGCCCTCGTTTCAAATCCATTTTCCCAGGTGCTGATGGGAGGCCGCGGGGTGTAGGGGTGGATGTAGGGAGGGAGGGAGGAGTGGGGGGAGTAGCAGTGTAGAGCCCTCTGTTTCATTTACCCAGGAGTGTCGGCGCGCTCGGCAACCAGGTTGTCTTTGCTTGTACCGGCTAATGGTTCAAACCCAGCTGGCTCCAATTGGGAGCTGGGCTCTCGAGTAATACATTTTGCACTTTGGCTCGCTACCAAGTGTACAGCATTTCGATGCTGCATGCTACACTGAGTTTATCGCTCAGGTGTTTGGAGCGAGTGCCATAAAATCCATAAACAACCCTTCGTTGCGGCTCCAGGATGTCACTCGTGGCGTTCGGGGTCAAGGTGCAGACGGGCGAGGAGAGGCTCTGCAGCCAGCCGGCGGTGAAGGGCCGTCTGCAGCTTTGACTGTTTGTGAGAGGCAATTCTCCACGCTTGTAATTACACGTCTTTAATTGATAACGCGGAAAAACTGCATTGATTTGGTGTCATCCGAAGGAGCGCGGCGTCGCGGCCTCTAATTACTTCTCAGTTCTGCGACGTCAGATTCGGTTTCCACCGTCTGAGGCGAGGATGCGGCTGATGCGATCACACCTGAGAGGCTTGCTTTTCTGTCCACTTGGTTTAGCGAGAGAGAAAATCGGTAAAACATGCTTCCGCGTTTAGAGATGAGCAGCGAGTTTGAAATCATCTGCCCTGCTGGAGTCTCCTTAAACAAACTGCTTCCTTTCAGCTTTGCTGTAGATGTAATGTGTGTCTCATGCACTTTTTCTTATGAAGTAAGAAAAGACTTTTCACCCAAATGAAGCTACAGGTTTGTGCTTTGGAGTCCAGACAGAAAGAATTGAATAAGAATGAAAGAAAACAAACAGAAGAGACAGAAGAGGAAGTGGCTCAGGCTTCATGCCCTGTTGAGCCTCCCTGTTCCCTCCAGCCTGTCAGCCTTTCGGTTAAGCTATCACTGTAAATTTCCTCTTGGGCTAAATCAAGGGAATGGGAACTGAAGGCTTGTTACCCGATTCTGCATAATGCCGCTAATTTCTAGAAGTGTATGAGAGCGCTGTCGCTGAGGTGATGACAGAGCAGGACCAACTGGCTTCATGTGGGACTTTGTGAGCAGCTAAATGGATTTAAGGTGGAGGAGAACAAGAGCTGGAGGCTCTTAATGTCCTGGGAAAGTTAGCTGAGCTCCTTTCTGTTTTATTTATTTATTTTTTTCTTTTTTTTTCTTTAAGCCATTTGTAATGTTAGAGTTCGGGGGTTCAGTGAAGTGCTTAAAGGGGACTTTTCTGCACATTTCCAGCTCAATATTCTTTTCTTGGACTGGATTAGAGTAGCTTTACATGATTTAACGTTTAAAATAATCTTTGTGTAGATAGGCAGAGGATCTTTTTGGTGTTGGTCTGGTCAACATAAAGGATCAAAAAATAAACTTAAAAGTGTTCCATATATTAGCAGGATGTTACTGACGGACTCACTAAACTGAAGTCGGTCTACCCTCTCATCTTTTGATAAAATACCTGCAGCTCCCCTTGCTTAGAGTTGCACTTTCTTCTTTATTCTTATGCACCTATAGCTAACAGAGTCACATCATGTAGTTGAATCATCCAAGGATGTTAAAACCTCAGTGAAAATGCTGTGAAGTCGTACCTAACCTCGTTTAAAGTCTGCTTATTTCCACCTCAGACCCTATGGAATAGCTTTGCATGGCTCACAGTTCAAAATAATCCTTCTTTGTCTGATTATTTTGCAGCCAGTAAGTTCATCCTCTGTCTGAAACAAGCTGCTTTGACCAATCTTCTTCAGATTTGAGCCCATCCTTAACAGACATGACCATATTACCATATTAAGACATCATACAGGGTCAAGAATAGAAAAAAAAAAAAACCTGTCAGATTACTATGTGCATCCACCATAGCAACCATATTGAAAAAAAATAATGGGTATACTTTAATACGTTATACTTTAAAGCAAATAAAATTTCTCCATCTTACACTAAGAGGTGTGGGCTGTATTATGAAGTGGCTTAACTTTACCTTTTTATGTTTTCATTATGCATTATATGTGTGTGCCTCATTGATGTCAAGCTATTCACTTGTTCTGTTTAATAATATAAAACAATCTGATAAGGACTGTTCTCACTTTCTTACTAAGGAAAAAAAGCAAAGGTTGGAGGGCATGGACTCTAATTACCCAGAAATTACGTACTGCTTATTTTATTTTTTTACAGTATAATTACTTCTTTCATTTAAAAAAAATAAAAATAAAATAATACTAATTATTACCCCCCTATTCAAGTGTATGTACCACTAAGTACCTGTATGTACATGTAATTGCATTGTAATTTCAGGTACAATATATTTATTTCCAGGGGAATTACACTGAGCTGTGCTATAAAGTGTTGCCATTGTAATAACTGCAGTGTAAGTTACCAGAAGAAAAGATTAAAAAAACTCCTCTTTATTCATGCAGGATTTTCACCTCAGCACTAAATTGGATGAAATAAGTCCAACAAGCCATGAATAATAATAATTAAAAAAAAAATCTCTAGGCTTTATTTATTTTTGTGGCTTTAAAACTGACATTTAGAGCAAACTGGAGAACACCTGCTGAATGACGACATCTGCGCGTGTGCAGAAAAGACATAAAAATGCTGCTCAGCATCAACAATTCATGTAAACATGACCTCAGCCTTGCTTAACACATTTAGACACATTATAATCCTCTGTTTGTTTGTTTGAATACATCAGCGAGTGTTTCTGTGTCACCTGTACCGATTCGCATCTGCGAGCGTGCTAATAGAGATCCCGCCTCTGCTTGACACAAGTGACGACGCTGAAATGCGATGTAATGTGGTTTTAATTAGATTTTAATTGTATTACCTGATCTTAACGAACCTCATGAGGGAAGCGGGATGGCGCTCTGTTGTGTGCCTTGTTTTCCTGTAAACTGCAATTTGCATTAGCATGATGCCTGAGAGAATTTAGGAGGTTTCAAAAACAGAGGCTTGTCTGTCATCTGCAGAGATGTGTGCAAATTTATACGTGCTGCCCCTTTTTCAGTCTTTAAAAAAAAAAAAGTGTTTCATTTCCAATGTGTGTGATCTCTCGGCCTGTAGATGGAGCTACACTCTACACTTCTCTTTCTCTCTCATCCTCCATCTGCACACAATGAATATATTGCCCCCCCCTTTACACACACACTTCTCTCTCTCTCCTCCAACAGATTTGGTATTTATGTTAATGTACACCTCTGTGGATCTCTTGCCTCCCAGTGGTTAGATACCCTGTTGATATGTGGCTTTGCCTGTGTGTGAGTTTGTGCGTGTGTGTGTGTGTGTGTTTTGTGGATGGATATGAGCTTGAGAGAGAAGCTGGAGGGGTTGAAGATGGTTTAGGGAGTCAAAGGACAATTCCTTCCCTTCAGAAACCAGAGAGAGGAGGAAGAAGAGGAAAAAAAAAAAATCCTGGCACGAGATAGACAATCGGGCCTTCAATAAATAACTTTAAAGCTGGTGTTGTCGTCTTTCTTAGGCAGGCGGGATTGGAGGGAAAGAACTTAACAAGGCTGCAGAGCAGTTATGAAGTGTTTCATGATATGAGCCTGCACACTCGGCACGACCGTGGGGACCAACGTGGGTTTAAACGGTCTTTGTAGGTCAGCTCGGTTCTTCAGCAACCAGAGATCTGACCTGGGATCTGAGTCGTAACAGGTTTGAATTAATCAGGCGTTGTCTGAGTATCGCACCTATTGAAAATCTGTCATGTGTCATAATCACAAGAGGAAAAAAATAAAAGCTGAAGATTATTTCCACAGTTACACACCAGGACTGGGATTTTTAAGTTTTTTTTTTTTTTTTTTTTTAAGTTTTGTTTTTTTTTTTTTTTTTTTTTTTTTTTTAATTTAAGTTTTTTTTTTTTTTCTTTTTTTTTTTTTTTTTACTTCAACAACAAAACTTAAATTAT
>VOQK01027482.1:11954-24329 GCA_015052645.1 Benitochromis conjunctus
TTCTTTGATCTCTTCATTTATGAGAATGAAGGTCTTTTCCCCCCCCCATAATATCAGAAATATGAAATATGCATTCAGCAAGGATTCCTACAGAAGGAGCTCTAAAAATGAAAGAAAATAAACTATTCAGACACCTCAAAGGTGAAAAGGAGCAGAGGTCTTTCAGACAAACAACTCAATATGTTGCTTTGCGACAGTAAATTGTCCAATCTGTATAACCACGAATTGGAATACAAAGCTAAGAGCTTCTCCCGTTCACATAGTCTGCGTTCGTCCTCGGCAAAAAATAAATAAATAAATAACAGCCCTCTGGATTTGGAAGCCTCATTGTCAGATCGTTCTCCAAGAGACCTGGCAAGTGTTTCACCCAGAGGCTGTACTTTTTTTATTTAGCCATGCCTCTGTTCATGGATGATCTAATTCGTGCCATAGCAAAAGGCTGAAAAACTGTCAGCCAGGATGAGTTTTGACTGGCAGGTGGAACAAAATGATGAGGTAAAAGCAAGAAAGAAGTATTTTACTACTTTATCCTCAGAAAACTGAATTATTCATACAAGGCTGGAGAAGTTTTAGCCATGAGGCACTTTGTAAGCATTTTTTTTTTTCTTTTGACACAAGAGGCCAGTCAAGAAGAGGTCACCGTTGGATAGATTCCTCAACAAGCCTTTGGACTCCCCACTGGGCTCCACAGCATCTGTCCATTTTCGAATTAGCTCCCAATTTTAGCTTTTATCAACAAAAAAAAATACAGAAAGTGTAAACTTTCTCATTGTACACTAGTGAAAATAGTTAGTGAATTTAGAAATCTTCAAACCTCTATCAGGGCTGATTAACTCCTTTGAACATCAGTTGTTTTTAGTAAGCTGCCTTTTGCTGAGTCCTGAAAAACCTTGCTCGAGGCAGTGCCAGTCATTTTACAAGTGCTGATCCTCCTCCTCCTAAGCGGATTGCAGGGGGATGTTTTGACGTTTTGCCAGCTTCGGTCAGTGATAAGGTTGACCCGGTCATCTCACAGCAAGCTTCTACACAACACAGTCTTTTCTTCAGAGAATAAGACAACACAGTCTGTCCTTAATGGATGCCCTCGCACAGGCAAGCACAGTCCTGTCTTGTGACAGCAACTGCACAAAAGAAGAAGAATATGAAACCCTTTTTTTTTTCCCCAAGCATGTCTTGATTTTCACTTCATTTCTGACAAGTGCAGTAGATTTTTTTTAAAAGGTGCTGTGTGGCTTCTCTTTGTAGAGGCTATAAAAGCTTCTGATAATAGATCAAAGAAGACGTTAAGCCTCAGAAAATCACACTGTGACACTCCAAAGCAAACAATACTTGAGCTCAGACAGAAAAGGTGTGCACCAGCATTTCCCATCTCCCCTCCTTTATCTGCTTTCGTCCTTTATTAAATTAGAAATTACAAGTAACCGTCTTTGCTCCAGCGCTGAGTTTTTATAACCAGTTGTCCAGCAATTTGGTCCAGTTTACAAAGTCATTTGTTTTGAGAGTTAGTATGCGGAGCAAAATGGAAAATGTGAAATCTCAGTAGCTCAGACAAAAACCAGCGCGTGGGTTATTTGCTTTTAGTTTTTATTTAATTCAAAGGCAAGCAGAGAAAACACAAGCTTTCAATGCTCAGCAGTACATTCTCTTGGCAAGTGACACTAATAATGGCCTTGTGTAGCGACGTCTGTCAACTCTGCATTCTCCACAATAAAATAAGTTCTGTACAAAGAAACATGTCTCCTGCTTTTTTGAATGCAGCCAGCACCATCTAATTTGTCCAATTTTTACCACTGAAAGGGTACCAATTTATAGAGCCGGGTGAGGAATTTTCAATTTAGCAGAAATCACATTGAGAGTTCGCCCGAGGGACAGGAAACTCAACCCTCTAAAAATGCTGAACAGATGATAGCATCCTCACAGAGGCGTGTGAAACAGATCATGGAAGCACTGTAGGAAAAATGGGCCATCGTTGCTTGAAAGTGACAGCACAGTCAGTGGAGTAATTAATACTGAGCTGACTGCTGTGTAAGTTTGTTCTCCTGTACTGACTTTAAAGTTTATTCTTGATCAAGACAAATGAATAAAGTATTTGGGGCTCACTGTTGTCACATGACTAATTTCCTTCTAGCCAATGACAACTGAGCAAAACCTCCTTTTCCAAGTAAGACTTTTGGCTGTGGCTCAAAAACATGATGTTCTGCAGTATTAATGAAGACAATCTCTGACAAAATCAGTGTCAGGACTGTTACTACAACCCTTTTCCACAAAGCAACCGTTAAAAATGCAGCATGAAATGATGCGCTGATCACGACAACAACGCTTGTCAAGACAAACACAAATGGAAGGGTTGGAAGTAAATTGTGCAACACTAAATGTTTGGGATTTAAGAGTTGTGGGAGTAGAAAGCATGGTTAGTAGTTAATATCTTACAGTTTAAATTCATCAGGTTTAATCAGTTTAGCCGTAGTCACACAGGCCTAGAGACCGGTCAGCATAACCCTTCAACGATCAACCAAAAATGTGTATTCCCCGACCATTTGGCTTGTGTTTGCTGATGGTTTCTAAGTGAAAGTGGAGCCTCAAAAACCTCATTGCAATTTCTTTAGTCATTTTTAGGTTGCAGAGGTTGCTCTCAGTTTTAATGAATGACACTGACTTGTCTGCAAACACTACAAATGCTCGCAGGTTGGTACTGAATCTTGAAAAATTGTGAAAAAGCACAAATTGGGAATAGAAAAAAATCACAATCAAAGTAAAAACTCCACTATTTCAACTGTGTTGGTTACAGTGGTAAGGCACATCTGTTTGTTTGTTTTTTAAAGCAACCTCCAGCAACCACTCCCCAAATGGTCCCCAATATTTTCCCCTAGAAACCAGAGAGTTGCCAATCAGCCTGTCACGGTCTGCAGCAGACCGTGTGGAGCGAGTGAGTAGGACCCAGGTGCAGACACCGGCAAGGAGACGAACTGAACTTGAAGCCAAAAGCGAGCCTTTATTATGGCTGACACAAGAAGACAAACAAAGCAGCAAGGACAGTGGTGAAACTAAACTAGAACCTAAACTGGAAAAACTAGAAAAATAAAAAAAACTGTGACACAACGATGATAACTAGGAAGACGATGACTACAAACACTATGAACACAGTGAACTCTATAAGCTCTATAAGCTCTATGAAAACTATGAACTCTGAGTACTATGACTAGACATGGGGAAGGTAACACATGCGACCTGATGCTGACTGAACAGAAACACAGACTAAATACACACAACGGGTGATCATGGGAAGTGGCCACACATGGGGAAAACGGCTGACACCAATAAATTGTAATGAAGCCACAAGGGAAGTGTAAGCTAAACACAATAAACAAAGATCAAAAGACTCTTTCAAAATAAAACAGGAAACATGGAGACGTAGACATGACAACACAAGCTTAACAGACATGAAACACATGACAGACTAGACAAGAAAACCAAACACAGAAACCAAGGAGACAGATGATAAATAATGGCTAACCTTAACTTCCACTAAAACCTAAATAAGAATAGCACGCGAACTTATGATCACAAACCTAAAATGAGAACCTCAAAAATACAGAATAAAAGTCAAAACGCTGGGCCACAGACACAGCCTGTGACACATCCTGTAGCCTGCGTAGCCGATGCTTTTATTAGATCCATGTAGCACAATAAAACTTCCTATGAACTTGTAAAGTTCTAGACACCTGAAAGAGGTGTTCACATGCTATATAAAGACAAAGTAAGAGGACATCATGTCAGCGCACCATCTCTAGGTTTTGTTATAATTGGCTTATTTGTCATTTGTGTATTTTCATACATTCAAATTGTTGAAGCGATTCTTGTGATGTTTCTCCAGCATATAATTAGTCGCAGCAATAAAATGAATCAAGCGCTAAATGATTTATTTATGCGGCACATGTAACTGATGTTGGCATTGCTGACAGTAATTACTGACTATTTTTTATAAGGTTAATTTGGAAATAGGAGATGTTTAATGACCCGTCATAATTATTGTTGAAAAAAACAAATAAAGCACCTAGGATCGCCACCATTTTTAAAATCTTTTTTGCACTTCCCTGTCATATATGATATATGGAAATGAATTATATACTGACAAATCTCAGGTAATCTCGGGTGAAAATGTGTGTGTGTGTGAAATTCTTTTTTCTTCTTGTTTTGCTAATTATGTTTAAAAAAAATTACCATGACAAAAGGAGAAGTCGTCATGAGGTGGATGCAGTACCCTCCACACCCATATGAAAAAGATCCCTATAAACTGAAGGTACTTTTAACTAGGCCCATATTTCCCAAGAGGTCGCCACAGCAGATGGATCTACATATTTCTAGATCAGATTTAATTCTGGTTTAATTTGCCATTATAGTCCACAAAAATAAGTTAAACAGCTTCATAGAAATAAAACATTTGTTTATGAACATATCTTTATGAAGAAAACATATACAGAATACACTCTTCCACAGTGGTGCACTTCTTTAAAGGAAAACCAGATTTTACACAATAAACACAGATGATAAACCCACAGCTATTTCAAGCTGGATGATTTGAAAACCAGCATCTATGCACAGGCCATTACGAAAGTCAGATTTACACACATCATGACAACAAGAGAGTCAACCAATGTAACCTATGGTTCAAACCGAGAAAGCAGAACTCCAAAAGTATTTTTGCACTGATTAAAATTTGTCTGTGTCAATCCAGCTAAACTTTGGTCATCTTACTGTACTGTGTGTCCTTCCATGTGTCCGTGTGTCATTAGCAGAACATGCAGCAGAATAAAGTCAAAGCTTTTGCACCTGTTTGCAGCAAGTGTGGGAATGTGAGCATTAAACACTTAATAAAGTTGAAAAAAATATTAGATTGTTAAAAATGTAATCAAAAAGACAACAAAGTTAAAAAGAATATTTTATTCCCAACAGCAGCAGTTTATATTTATCGGTACAGCCCTGCTCTCTTGTCCCCATCTTTCCACGTGCATACACGAAAAGGTGAACAAAACAGCACGGACGCTGGACTTGGAGGTGGGTTGCAAAGTGGCTTGCATATGCACAGTGAATACAGGCAGGCTAAAGCAGCTTAACAATGGAACCATATAAGAGATTTATCTATTGAATGTGTGAAAGACTACCTCATGCACAGGCTGAAGTGGGCTTACAGTGAGATCAGCTTATCTTCCAGAACTGCAGCTGAGCTTGTCTTTGTGCCTGGCCCAAACTATAATTCAACCTTTAGTAGTGGACACGCCATGCACTGGCCAAAGAGTGCTGAAGCATGCTACTTGGGACCCCCCAGCACCATTAGGCCTACGTTTCTTTTATTCTGAATATACAGCTCAGCACATCATGCAATCATAGGCTGAGGCTTCGGGGTTTGTACACAACTTAAATAATAACCAATCAATTCTAAAAGTGTATATACATAAAACGCCTGGAAAACACATTTATATTTTAAAATCCACATAAATTGCAGCGCATTGCTCCTGTTATGTCAGGTGACTCCTGCCAAGTTAACTTAATAAAGGAGGTGAATTTGACAGAAAGCCTGTGTCCTTGGTGGGTGCAGCTTGTGTTAGTCTTTTGCCATGCTGATTGATAGTGGCAGATGCTAATTCCATTGCAAATGATGCTATTATTCAGGAGCTCAAATTGAATTACTTCATCCATTGGATCTGCTTAACGTTGTCCCCATGGAGAGTTTAGAAACCAGTGTAATCTCCCCTACTTGCTCACAAGTTCCGTTTGTCATATCTGGCTGCATTTTGGTCATTGCTGCACTGTTGCAATGAAATCACGGTGAATCACGGTGCACTTGTGCGTCTAACCAACACATTGAGGCAGAGTCACTGGTTAACAACTATCCAATAAACTGTCCAGCATTTACTCACCGTGATGTTCGTCCCTTTAACTATATATCAAATACAACTAAAATATAAATAAATATAAAAATGAACCAAAAAAAACATATTTCAATACTGTGTTTTTTTTAAATTACCCTAATCTGTCAAATGCATCTGTAAATACACCAAAGCAAAAACTAAACTAGCATTGCCAGCACTTTTTGTTGTTGGGTTTTCCAATTGTTTTGTGTGCGCTTAACCACTCCTGTTCTGTTTAATAGCACAATTTCACAGACTTGTATATGTGTAAACATGGTCAAGATGATCTGTGTAAGTTCAAACCAAGCATCAGAATGTGGAAGAAAGGTGATTTTAAGTGACTTCAAATCTGGCATGGTGCTCCAGTTAGACGGGATGAAACTGCTGATCTACTCAGAAAAAGAGGGAATCTTCAGTGAGTGACACTTCTGGGAGAAAATATCTTGTTGATGTCAGAGGTCAGAGGAGAGCTGATAGTAAGGCAAAAGTAACTAAAATGACCACTTTCTACATTTAAGATATGCAGAAGAGCATCGCTGAATGCACAACATGCCAATCAGATGGGGTACAGGAGCAGAAGACCACACCAGGTGCCACTCCAGTCTTGATTTCTGCTGCAGCATTCACATGGTGGGGTCAGAAACTGACATTAAAAACATGAAAGCGTCCACCCTGCCTTGTATGAATAGTGCAGACTGGTCGTAGTGGTGAAATGGCATGAGGGATGTTTTCTTGACACACTTTGAGCTTCTTACTACCAACTGAGCATTGTTTAAACACCACAACCTACCTGAGTATTTTTTTTCTAGACCATGTTCAGTCCTTTATCATCACATATTACCCCATCATTTGCTGGCTGTTTCCAGCAGGATAACGCCAGATCTCAATCCAAGAGAGCACTTTGTGGGGCGTTACATCATGGTTATTTACATTTTTGTCCTGTAGATCTCTACTTTGGGACTTGTCCTCTGTATTAACGGTATTATTTTTAAATTTTGTGGCAGTTTTCCATCTAGTTTGTTTTTCCTTTCTCCTGACAGAACTGACAGTCTCCCATTTTGCCTAATGGACTATAGCAGGGAGTGCTGGATAAAAGTCACATGTAATAGCACTGAGTGTTTTATGTTCACTTTGCATGTGTTTGTTTCATTGCAACAAACAAAAGTAAAAGTAAATGACAAAAAAATCAGGACAGCAAATTTAATTAACAGTTCAAGATTTTTATCAGTTAACAAGTTTACAGCCACAAAGGTTCAAACTGTAAATTTTTACACAATTAGGAAAGAAAAGTAAAAAAAATAAGGGTTTTTTGTTTTTTGTTATATACAGTATAATGCAAACAAGAGTGGGAGGTTAAATATAGAGAAAAATGTAAATACAGCTTGATTTGTCAAGTGCAGCTGCAAAACTCATATTTATATTTATTCAAATGTGCGAGTGGAATCATGATAATAAAGTGTGATCAAGTAGCTGCGTGGGTCTGAAATATAACTTTTAATATGCATAATTTGAAGAGGTATTAAAGAGCTCAGAGAGGAGGCTGTCGAGTTTTTTCCCCCCTTGAAATGTTGACACCTCTGTTTCTTAGAGCCGTGAAATAAAAAGGCTATAGCACCCTGTGGCATTTCGCTCTACTTAAATGGCATTTAGGTGATTTTAATTTAGCAAACTCAATTGAGTTTCACTAAATAAGCAGAAATATATGGCTGAACAAGTCACGTTTACAGACACGTTGCCAGATCTCTAACACTTCCCACACAGCACAAGTCTGAATTAAATGCAGTCAAAATAACAGATTGGCTACTGCAAGTTCATTAAGTCCTGATGGAGGACGTTTTAGTATGCAAACCAATCACAGAAGTCACGTAGGAGGCACTTAAAGTGTTGCAGCCCGATCTTAGAGATCCCTCTGAATGTGTTTTTCAACCAGATAAACGATTGGAAATTCCTGCTGAGGTCTAAATGACCAGGCAGCTTATTGGTGATAATGTTTTTAGCTCAAAAACGACTTTCCTAACAGAATCGTCAAGTCCACACATCCATGATACTGCATCCACCTGTCTATTAACAACATCACTGGATTTAAGCCCCTGGTAAGCATGAAAAAATATGACTCACTGTAAGGCTGTGTAATTTAGGGGACACATTATCACTGTGAACTACAGGCAACATGGAAGCCACATATTTGGTTGAAAAGCAGTGCCCCGCGGAGATGATGATGCATTTTGAGGCCGGTTTCTGTGCTCATGATGGATGATACAGAAACACCAGTTAAGGACCATTACTGTGTGAAGCCAATTTTCCACAAGAGCTTTGACATTGAGATCACAGTATGAACTCCAATACAATCCAGAGGCTGTGTGACAGAGAGGTACAACTTAAAACACCACGGATGGCAGAGTCCCCGCGTGGCCTCCGGCGGCTGACGCGCTCCACTTGCGCGAGGGAGTTAAATCCGCGAGGCAGAAATGCTGAGCAATGTTTGCATTAACAAGGTTTAATGCATTAGCCCACGAACAGGTTAAAATGCATTCACACACTGGAAAATGGATTCATCCCTTATTCTGTGTTGGAACATGAAATTAAAAGCTCAGCTGCACGGAAACAAAGCAAGTTACACAACTGCTGTGGTACAAAGATGAGCTGGTGTAGCAGGTTAATATAAATATAAATATATTGAAGTTACTGTAAATATGTTAGTATTTAGTGCAGAATGCCTTTCAGCAGAAGATGAATGAAGGAAATAAAATAATATAACTGCTGATATTGATATTCTGTACATTTAAATTCTATAACAAAAGGGCAGTGCGGTGGTTAGCATGCAGCAAGAAGGCTCTGGGTATGCTGCCCTGCCTCTCACCCTATAGCAGCAGGGACAGCCCCACGTGACCCTGAAGTGGATAAATGGAAGACATTGGATGGATGGGTGGGTGGGTGGATGGATAAAATGGTAAAAATGATGCAGCCATGCTTTGACAACTTTTCAGCGGTGTATCTGACAAACTAATAGGCAGCTTATCATACAGACGCTCATTCGACCCTCCTTCTGCTCACATGTGATACTACTCAGCTACATGTGCAGCAGGCAGTTGTAATTATAAACAGTATAAAAGATGGATGCAGCCACTGTGACATCACCCACAGGTTATTGGAGTCCTCTTATAAAGCCTTGGGCAGTTTTGTCGTTTCCATCTTGTTGTACTGAGAACAAATGTGACAGGAGGGATGTGGCTGTGACAGTGAAACCAAGGACACGTTCATTGGTTTATTGTTTCCAGGTGACAAAATGCTGGCCAATGAGCAAACCCTGAAAAATACTCTTGTCTGACTCTAACAATGATCATAATTCAGAATATGAAATTATCGTTTTAAACGCTGTGAGAGGTTGGTGATCTTTCCAGGATGACTCCCCTCAATCTCCAGAACCCTGAACTGGATAAACGAACAGAAAATAAATGCTGGATGGACTTTAATTAATTAATTAATTACATTCTTCTGGTATATCAACGAAGGCAAATGACACAAATCAAATGGTCAAAGTACAAGCTTCCCTAAAGACATAAAGTCTTGCATAACCTCTAATTTTGTACTGCTAAATAAAATAAAAATAATAAAATCAGGGTTAATATATTTGGTCCTTAAAATCTTAGAAACATGGTGTCTAACCAAATACCAGTATTACCTCGGCCTCCATTAACATTTTTGACCAGGATATGTCCATCAGTGCGCACAGTAAACTAATATGTCAGACTGCTTACTTATATCACTAAAAAGAAACATCCTGTTTCAGAGAGATGCTCAAAAATGAGTTCACGCATTTGTTACTTCTAATTCATTGTAGTTGATTATCAGGCTGCTTTAAAATCTCCCTGAATAGCCTTCAGTTAATCCAAAATGCTGCAGTGAGAGTAGTGACATTGACATTTCTCCCATATTAGCTTCTCCTTGTTGGCTCTTTGTAAGTGATTAGAAGGATTCTAAACTCGTTTCTGCATTCAACAAAGTATTGAATAATCAGTCACTTCACTCTCAGGCTGCTGGTTCACTTGTGGGGCCTGCAGTTTCTGAAAGTAGGATGCGAGGCAGAGCATTCAGCTTTCAGGCACCTCTTCAGTGAGAGCAGACAGAAATCTCTCTGTACTTTTCAGATTAGGCTTCAAACTTTTCTTTTTGACTAAGCGTGTAGTTAGGGCTCCATCAGGTGATCAATAACCAGGTCTTATAGAGAACCAGCTCCAGTAGTTCAGTTCTTTGTGTGGCAGCACGAGGTGGTGGAGAGCAATGAGGAAAAGAGCAAGAAACCAATGATGTCACACTCAAACCTGACAGCGCCACTCTGGGATTATCCACTGAGAATATCGAGTTTGAAACAATACTAATTATCAAGACGCCACTTAGGCCTGTTATACTTGAGACAGAGGTGTAAAACAAACAATTTATTGACAACCTTTTAAAATATATCACATAAAAGAGCAATCGATTGTACACGTACTGTAAAATTCAGAGCTGTGGCTTACCGGTGGGTGAATGGGATGCCAGATGAGAACAGGGCCAGGAAAATCATCAACTCACATGTCCAACTCACCTTCACACACACACTCGCGCTCACAGCTCAAACCAGGGGTGCATAAACAATCAAAGCACACGGAAGGTCACAAAAAGTCAGCGCAAAATGGACACAAAAAGATGCAAACAAGGTAAAGCAGCAGCACTTCTGTAAACGCAGCCCAGAGAAGAAGTAACGGCCCCGCTTATAAAGCGCTCACACTTCCTGTAATGCATCAGAAAAGTAGCATTTGCAGCACAAAGATTATGACAGAAGTAACTAAGATCATAGCAAATCATAGTTACACACAGATGAAATGGCATCGCCCAACAATTCAATTCAATTCAATTTTATTTATATAGTGCCAAATCACAACAACAGTCGCCTCAAGGCGCCTTACACTGCAAGGTAGACCCCACAACAATACATATAGTGAAAAACCCAACAATCATATGACCCCCTATGAGCAAGCTTTTGGTGACAGTGGGAAGGAAAAACTCCCTTTTAACAGGAAGAAACCTCCGGCAGAACCAGGCTCGGGGGGGCAACAGGCAAACAAAGTGACCAATAGGAGGCTTCTGCAGCTACACCTAAAACACCTTTTTGCTGCCAAGTAAAATGCATATTTACGGCACAAAATAAAAACATGTACCTATGTGACTCTTACCTGCAACAGCAAGGTATGTCAGGTGACCGAAAGGCGCAGTTGAGCATCTGCACAGAAAGCATGCTAACGCTAAGTTAGCCAGTATCCAAATATATATATAAATATATATATTTATGCAGGTTTCAGAGTAATTCAAATCCAAATATTTGAAAAAAATTGATATCTTTTAAAGATGACATGTCCAAGAACAAAACACCGACAGCATCTCTTGAGTAAACTGGGTTGTAATGTTTGTATTAGCGTCACAGTTTCTCAGGTTGCTCTGCAGCAGCTCTTTGTTTCAGGGACAATCTGTTCATCGACCAGTGAACACTGCAGGGCCTATTTGGGTAGAGAGTATCCAAGAGTGATGAGCCAGGATGGTTGAATATAGCCACAGAAACCAGTTCGCTTTACTCCAAAATGGGAATCCCTGAGCTGACAGCCTGTCAGTTCCATCAACGCAGGGTTAATCCCACAGAAGAGACGGCATTTTTATTGGCCTGTGTCTCACTCCAGTGCCAAGACCAGCAGTCTAATAAGTCAGTGATGCCTCCTTTTTTTCTCTCCGGATTTGAGGCCTACTTTCACTTACAGCTCTCCTTCTTTTTTTCTGACTTAAGGTAGAAAGAGGAAACTTTTCTATGAAATTAAGTCTTTTTTTGTCCAAGGCTGATGAAAGACGGTGACACAACATATATTAGCCTCTCAGCCTCCTGCAGCTCTCATTTAAAAAGTAGCAGATGCATAATATCCTCACAAGGGCCTTTCATTAAATTATTAACAAAAATGTCGTCAATCTGTGCTGTCAAATGCATTCAAAGGGATATAATCCACTTTTTCACGCTCAAACTTGCCTTCAACCATCTCTATTTTAAAGCACGTCAGTTAGCAACAGCTTATATTGCCAAGTGCGCCTTTCAACCTGCCCCCACCCTGGTGCTCAGTACATGTGAAAGCATTTATTCGGTACCCTGTGGTCCAGATGAAAGAGATCTGCTTGCTCTCTTACCTTCACAAAGGTCTGAAAACCTTTTCAGTATAGGAAAAAAAACACACAAACATGCCTGATTTTCCAATGAGCTAAACACATGCAAATTGGACTTCTTAATGTTTAACAGCTGGTACTTTCATTCACAGCTAATGTTGACTAATTAGCCAGTCAGTTAGTAGCTAAAGCACAGGCAGCAAGTACCTGGAGCACCAGTGATCACCACCCACCTTCACATCTCATTACATGAACAGAATCAGCGTGTAAATGGCAGGTAAGTGCT
>VOQK01027486.1:7424-20632 GCA_015052645.1 Benitochromis conjunctus
AACATTAAGACTTTCACTATCACCAAACTTCTGATTCTGTTTCCTTTTCATGCATCTTTAACCAAGCATACTGGAACTGATGATGATACACCTCCTGCCTCCCACACTGACCACAAAGTCTGTGACTCCTTCCAGCCTATAAAGTAAGCTGATCTAATATCATTATTTCACACGGACCATAGATTCATGTTTGGAGTGATTTACTTAGAATTAGTGTTTCACAATGCAGCTACACTAAAGCGCCAAGACAGAAAACAGACAGGGGGAATGACACACGGTAAAGTTTATGAGCTGTATTTCAACTTCGAGCACCAACTAAGGTCACAGAAGAGGCGACCTTCTTTTTAAATCACTGCATTGCTGCTGATAAGGAACCATCAGTACTTTCTTTAGTGTCCTTTCTCTGTATTGACGAATGACATTGACAGTATGTTTAAGTTAGCGATAAATCACTTTACCAGGGGTCAATGCCACACCTGCTGCACACGTGCCCCTCACCCTCAATCAGGCTTATCAGCTGCCCCTGACACACAGGACAAAGTGAACACTGTATTCTCCAGTGAGCAGCAGCAGTCAGCAGAGCAGCCTTTGGGCCATTGTCTTTGTCATCCTCATTACTCAACCTCCTGTTTACTAAAGAAATGAATTCAAACCATGACAGAGAGTGTCTCTGTTAGAAACCAAACTAAGTTAGCTATTTGTCTTGTGCACAGGATTTTCTTTTCCTTTTATCTACTGAAGAATTATTTTATTAGAAATAAACATTTGCTTCCACTCAGTACGTGATTTGCTAGCCTTTTGTAAACAACACAGCAATTCATTTTACAGAGGCATCAATCTCCTGCTGAAGGTTTTATGTGCTGATCTTGTACAGATCCTGTGTGACTATGGGAAATAAACACACTTTAGAAAACAAGGTATGAATACCCTGAAACTGAACACAGCAGTTGACATCTGTGCCCTCTTGGTAGTCAGCTGGAGCTAGCGCCCATACAAAGGTGTGGTAGTCCTTTACTGATGTCCATCCCTCCTGAAGAAGAAAATGTGTGCACAGTGTTAACTTCCAGTTGGATATTATTTATTTAGTTGCTTTTTGAGAAGTTCATCAGAATAGCAATACCTTGAAGAGCCCTATCCAATCATTACTGGCCCATATGTGCCGTGAGCTCAGCGTGTAGTGGCAGTCGACTCTGCTCTCAGGAAAGTAGCTGCAGCCCACGTTTCTAAACTCAACTTGCCAAGCTTTATCCATGGCAACACAAAACAAAGGCTCTATTGCACCTACAAGAAAGAAAGAAGAAAAAAACCAAACGAACCCAAAATTAACCTAGAAACCAACATGCACAGTTACACTACACATTACATTACACAGCTATTTGTGGAATATAAGTAAGAGGTGACCACTGCTGAACAAACAAGAGGCCCCAAGTGTGTGAATATTTTTGTTCAGTGTAAGATCTTGACTGAGTGCACACTTAAGGAAACAGCACCGATGCAGAACTAAACCTCAGTGACAGCATGGTCTTAAGGCAACACGACACGTTACACATGTTGTCACCGGGGGCTATTTTAGTCATCTTCAAAATCATTTGCTATTATACAGCGTCACGTGTAGGCATGCAGTGTATGGACTCATATTCCACTAGTGGTTACTTCCCATGAATTTGTGGTGTCCCTGCAGTTAACCACACTACTTGCCTACAGAAAGCATTACTTACGTATCATTATGTGTGGGGTAATAACTATGGTATAGGCAACATTTATGATGTGATAGTACCTCTATCACTGTTACACAAACAAGGTGAAACACGTGTTAAATATACATTTTAATAGAGATTAATAGATTTTCAAAAGGAACAAAAACAAAGCAAGCGCACTGTAAACCCAATGAGGATTTACAGCAAGCATGTGCTTGAAACTTGGATTAACTTTGACTCCTCTGTACTTGACATTTATCCCCTGTGGTACAGTCAATAATCACAGATGATAAAAGTTTTCTATTTTTTGTAAAACACCCCAAACCTACGTAAGGGAGAAATAGTTTCTCATGTAAATACGGGCAAGACAAAAATCATACAGTGCGTAAAACAATGCACCAGTGATCAAAATAGCTTTTCCGTGGACTCGTTTTACATGGTACGAGGCTTAAGGCCCAGCAGTAGCACATGTCAAGAAAACTGTGTGTCATGCCCGTCGATGAAAGCTTTAAGATGACAAACACACAATCACAGCCACTATGGACAGGCCATGAATCCGTGCACGTTAGTAATATTTGTTAATTTGATGGGAATGCAAATAATGGGAGACAATGCAAGGCTTTGTTAACTACCAAAAGAGATCTGCGCACATTATCTCGACGCGTTTCTGATGTCTTTGTTACCTTTACGGTCCTCAGCCCTCTGCAGACGGTCTAAATGAGCCCTCTATGTACGAGGTACCGGACTGACTGTCTTCGAGAAACCCACGAAAAAACACGGCCGATGCGGACTCGCTTTCCTCACGGGGATCAGCTGCTCCAACAACGCGAAATAATAACAAAAAACCAAAGCAAAACACAAGCACGACAGCTTCTTCTTCACCGCGGAATTATGGGAGCTGTTGTTCACTATGTGGATGAAACTACGCCAAGATACCCCCTTTTAAACTACAACCCCCAGGCTCACAGTGGACTAACAGATCCACTCAATGTAATCTGACGCGTCTCATCGGCCGCCGTTGTTTTTCGCATCGGACATCTGCCAAACCGCGACTGTCCTGCTCATTCACCAATGGAAAGAGTGTGTGTTATTTGCGATGAGAGAAAGACACCCAGTAGCGGATGTAATAATGAAAACGGATGTTTTTATTTGCAGTGATTGCTCGATCTCATAAATATTTGCTCTGTTGCGCCATAAACAAATCTGCGCATTATTTCCCATGCAGTTGGTAGACTTCGCGCTACGACGGCTATTTAATTTGGTGGTAAAGTATTATAGGTTGTATAGCTTTTGCCTGTTTGTTTTAGTTTAAATCAGTGTCCCACGGGAGCCTTTTCCACTTCGTGTATTATCTGTATAACTTTGATGAGGAAATTCAGGAACCACAACAGATCCTCTGACGTCAGCCCATGTTTGATGGAGGGGAATTCGGATTTTAGCCAAAAAGATTTTCCAAAATAATCCAGTGATCCTGCATTTTGGAAGGGCCCCAATTTGATCATTTCTTTAGGATATGCCTGAGATCCCACAGCGTCTTCAAACATGAGGACAAACTGGAGAGCATAACGAGGTTACAGTGCCGGGCAGCAGATGGCAGTATACCATCTTGAAAACCAAATTTACACATCCAAGTCTAAACACACAATGCGGTCTTTTAAGCCCACTGAAAATATACCACAGCCTTTTTGTCCTTTGACTATTAGATGCAAGATAAAGGAGGATACACTGTCTCACTATGCTGCAAATTTTAAAAACAAAGCCTGGGTTCACCATCCATAGCTTTGCCTTAATTCATAGTTTTGATTTTGCAGACGTATCAGAAGAGAGATGCAAAATATATGGCTGTGCAGATAGATCCCAAGGCTACAGTAGTAGTATTAGACAAGGTTAAACCAATGTGCTAAATTGTCTATCTGGGTTCACAATGTCTTATTTTGAGATTTGTTAAATTAAAAAAACATTAAAATACTGGTTTTAGTTGAACTGATTATATTAAATGATTTAAATTAAAATAAAAAATGGTGAATAAGTCTTAAACCGCAAAAAGCCATCAATAACAAAAACCTATTTAACAGAAATGGAAATTAAAAGTTAGCATTCTCTATTAAAGGTTATTAGTCCTCCACAAGCACAAGTTAAATAATGCTCAGCCTGTATTATTATAGTTATTGATGTTACCTCATTGCCCATAGCCAGCCTATTTATCTCTGCTCATTGATGAGACACTCCAGTCACACAATATTTTACTCCTCCTCAATTAGTAAGTCCAGTTTGGCTAATTTAGTCTGTTGACGACACTATAAGGATGCTTCATGTAATTTTATGCCGACGGACAGTCAATGCTGAGACCCTATAAATTGTGTTTAAGTGGATTAATAGTGTGCTGAGCCTGTGTGAGCAAAGTGGTGATGGAAATAGTGGCTCTCTCTCACAGTGGGATAATTAAATAGGTTCCACTGTGATGACTGGCTTATTCAGTAGCCACTGAAAAAACATGTGTGTTTAGGGTTAGGTATTATTTAAAAAAAGATTTCTTCTTTTGAATTTATCAACATAATTCAGTGTGGATGTCTTGCTTCTGCCATTTTTTTTTTAAATCATGAGTTCCCTGGACCAGTTTGAAAAACCAGACATACCAAAAATCTTAGTGTAAGTATTGTTTATGAATTAATCCCATTTTATTTTTTTATGTGATAGTGTTGTGTCAGATTTCACATAGCCTTGACTTTGAAGCGTCATTGCTGTTTAAAGTTAGAAGACGGCTGTGCAGTAGGAATGTGAAGGCTTCACCATAATAGAGACTAGACTTAAAGTGGATTGTCCATGAAACTGCTTGATCTTGACCTGGCTGCCTGCTGTTATGGCTCCTCTGCCTATCATAACATCCCACCTCTACCCTGCAAACTTGCGCACACATGCAGTTATGCTGACCGTGTGAATTTATAGCTCTTTTTTTTTGTTTTTTGGGAGGAGATAGGCTAACATTCACACTTGGAGGTTGGGGGAGAAAATAGTGCTCTGGCACAAAACTTTCAACATGTTGTTTATTTATCTGTTGTGGAAGTACTGCACACAAATTTAATCCCTGTCATCTGCTGATTTCTAGCAGCTTGGCTTGGAATTTCTCTCAATGCTAGAAAATGGTATAGCCCCTGAGTGCTACTGCAGTTTTATTACCTGAGGTGGTTTGTCTGAATATAGCTTACCACATGTCTCATTCAAAGGGAATGGCAGGTATGTGTCACTAGTCATAAATTGCAACTAGCCTTCAGCAGTAATCAGTTGCCAAGGAAACCTCAAATGGGATTATGACCTTCTGTTGTGTATAGCCAAGCAAATTGTTAGAGTTGTCAAGATCCAAGAGACAAACATTAAAGATTTATGTCAGTAAACAATTTATTTTCTCATCATACTAAGTTAATGGGTAGCGTGTCTCGCGTGGGAATAAAACTGAGAATATAAGTTGGCGGAATTATTTTTTTTTCTTAGTGGGTGTTATTTAAAACTATACGGGCGGTTTTGAGTTTAATAATGGTAGTTACTGTGCTTTGTAGTGATGTTTGCTTGTTTTAAGATATAGTCAAAGAAAGGCATTACAAGGTAGAAAACAAAGAAAGAGGAGCAGAAGCAGAGTGCCTAGAAGGAGGGTAGAGTGTTGGGAGGGTGGAGATAGAGAAATGGGGGACGGTGGTATTTAGTATGCACGGCCAAGCTGCCCCATCTGCTTAGCGCAGCAGTCCCTGTCGTATAACTGTCTGCAGGCCGTGGGCCACATAAAGAATGTCTCAGATTTGATGTAATTCCGCAAAATTAATGACAGCTTTACTCGGTATGGGCCGTGAGGGAATGATTAGTGTTTGATCGTCCATCTGATCAGTTCCCTTGGCTGGCTGCAGAGAGATGCTCCACTATATGCCGGTATGTTGCCTATGGCAAGCACACATGCACACGCAGATACACCTATCCCAGAGTAATATCTGGGCCCCCATGTTGTAGTTTACGCTTGGGTTCTGGTTCCCGTTTCCCTCAACAAAAACATCCAATATCTTGTAAAATTCTCTGTGCTGTGACACTTGACATCAATGTGAACACCTACTGATGTGCTGGATGCAGGTCCCACTGGTAATGTGAATGTGCACAGGGCACTTTTATATTAGGCTGTGCTGTATTTCAAAGAAAAGTGGGCCAACCAGCATCCAATTTAGAGAACTCAGAGGTCACACTATGACCTTTTACAAGATATGCTTTACTGCAGCTGTGATTGGAATTGGGTATTAGTTTTTAAAAGAGATGGTGAGTGGATTGGGAATTTGAGAGAGAAAAAAAATTGATCCATTGGATGGATTGCTGGAGTTGGACAAGAGGAATACCTCTCGTCGTTTTAATTCAGCCCCACCTCAGCGTTCCCAACCCCCATCTCTTTCCTCCTCTTGGGCTGCTGCGTTTACAAGCGAAGGGGGCATTCTGTTTTACAAGTGAGCCTGGTGCGTCTCGGTGTGCTAGCAACATTAAAATTGAACTCGTCTTATCTGTGCAAACCGCAAGGCTTTAGATCATAGGCTGTCGTGCTACTGCCATGAGGCCCCACTGTGCTTTTATGTAATGTGGTGCAGTCAAAAACCCAGTGGACAATTAAAGTGAGCTGATAGATAAAGAAGTGATTGAAGACCAGAATCTTAGTTTGTGGAATGCCCTGTGTGTTAGGGGGGAGGGACACTTTAGTGGTTTATTATTGTTAACAAGGCAGAGTCCAACACATGACATGCATCTCTTGGCCAGATCAAGACACAACATCTCATGTAGACAGACTGAACTGGAGATACGGTTTTCAGAGTTGCACCTATTTTTTTGCTGAGTTGCATATGGCAAAGCTAATTTCCCATCTGACCATTAGTACTCTGGTCAAGTCCAAAGCATGGAGAGCCTAATTCAGCAAAGGCTTGGGGAGGGTTGTTTCTGCCAACACAGATTGTTGGACAGATTGGCAGTCCTTCACTGTGTGTTGATGCAGTGCTTTTCCCGCAAATTGTGCACAATTATAACAAATCACTTGCAAAAACACCATTAAAGTAAACAAAAACTTGTTCCAGTGTAATTGCAACTCAGTTCATTATCCTCACCGTTTTCTCCTTCCTCAGTACTTTTGGGTTTTTGTCCTCCCTTCCATAACACTCTTTCCAAATTATTTGAACGTGTTTCCTCCTGCTTGGGTTCCCCCCTTCCCTGTCGGCATTCTCTAATCTCCTTTCATTTTGCTCTTTTTCTTGGCCCACTCCTACTCCCCCACTGCTTTCTTTTTCTCCTCTTCATTTTATATTTTTGGCTGAGCTGAGGACCTTTCCTGGTGCAGTGACCTTTCTGGTTTTAAATTAAGCCCCACTGCGGCACGTCTCTCTTCATAGATCGCCAGTTACGAGCCTTCAGAGAACCGCAAAAAAATAACGATTCTGATGAAATGATCCCTTTAAAAAGCTCTTCCAAATTCCTTTTACATTTTTCTTTGCCTCTTCCCCCCTTTCTGGTTGCATTAATATTCACACTAATGAGGAACATCCTAAAGAGCAGACCATGGAAAATGTGAGAAGAGACATATGCATGTGCCTCCCCACATGCACGTCATACACATACTGTTGCTCATTGCTAATGGGGTCTAATCAAATGCCACATATGTTTGAAGTGATTTATGAAAGCTGGGCATCCAGCGCTTGCATTATGATTGCTTAATCAGAAAGAGACCATTTTTCAATGAATAACACAGTTTGTGGCCTTTTAGAAGAGACCAGTGTTTTGCATTATGTGATTAATAGGCCTCTATTAAAATCTTTTTTTTAAATGATAAAGAGTTCTTACTGCGCTGAGGTCATAGTTCTTTACCTGGTAGTCCAGCATTTGTCTTAATATTAGTGCAGAATTTATAGTATGATGTCAATAGACTTGGGCCATGTTAGGAAATAAGGTTATCATAAACCACAATTCAATACAGTCACACAGGACCTCCCAGGTGCTGAGTAAAAGCATAATGACTTGTTCAGGATCACCATCCCCTGGAAATGAGGAACCTGACTAATTTAAATACAGAAATGGCTTGAACTGAAACATGATTGGTCACAATCCAACCTCACCTGTTCACTGAAACCTTATAAAACTCAAAACAGAGGGAATGATTGAAATGACAGAGAATAGTTAAACCATTTAAGCTTTTCAGTGAGGACTCAAGACTGTTTTGAGCTACATTAAAAACAATGGTTTCAGTGGCTATTGGCAGAGATCAGTGTCTTGCACTCATACTCAGATGAGAAATTGAAATGTGTACTTTTGGTACATATACAGCTTCACTGTAATGCGTTGCAAACTTTTATTTATTTGTAAGTCTCTAAATAACCTTTGTGTAAATAATTTGATTCAAACAGGATTTTTTTTTTTTTTTAGCAAAAATAAAATGGATACAGCAGAGAAAAGTGCAATAAAAGACAACAACAATTGCATTTTAGATTTCCAAAATATTGAGTAGTTTAAAAAAAAAAGTAAAGTGTTAAGCAAATCCTGTAAATTCTTTGCAGGTGCAATTACTTTTTTGTTTTTTCTGGCATATTGTTTTATATTGTTTGCAGTATTTGCATATTCAGGATTCATTTGTTGGTTGACCAGAGTTACTTAGTGGCGAGATCCGAGCAGATAATTTTGTATTTTACATGAAATGTGATGATGAAGACGTGGCTGCACAGGATCTATAAAGTGGCAGCTTTCTTAGAAGACCTTCATAAACAGAGATTATAGTCTGTGAGGTTATTGTCTTCGTTTTGCTGTAGAGGTCCAGCTTGCTACTCCTAGTGTACAGTTATTATTGTACTGCTCATAAAATTAAAGGAACGCTTAAATTGGACATCTGAATCATGGTGAAAGTCTTTACTGACATACACTCAAAATCACAGTAAAATTAAAGGTTAACAAAGTGTTCCCTTGCTTTGCGCTGTTAATGAAGCACAAAGCACAGTGGTATTTGCAAACTTGCATATTTCTTTTTTTCTGGAAGAGGTTAGGGCCATACTAGAATTATAGCATGGGAAGATGGCAAAATTTAAGCTCACTAAAAGTGTACTTTTTCCAGTTGCATATTTCATGTCATAAAAATTCCGCCGACACTGTTAGCTGCAGAGCAACCTGTGACTTGATGTGGAAATATGCAGAAATCAACTCGATTGGTCCTCTCCAGTAAGGGTGAGCTGTGAATGTTAATCTTCACTCTATATGGGCTGCATCCAGCAACATGCAGAGATTATTTCTGAGGCCTATCTCCTAAGGTGCTCCTTGTAGCCTTGGTAACCCTAATGAATTATGGGCCAGCCCAGTTAAAACATGTGTGGTATTACCCCATTCCAGGGTATGTCCTCCTGGGTGTCTATGAATCACTGATCTCATCAAACTGGTTCTCTCTCTCTCTTCCTTTCTCTCTCCATCCTTCCCTCCATATCGCCCTGTGTGCTTCCCTCCCCCACTGCTTGTCACCGTCCAGTCCCCTGGGGCGTCTGTCTGGGATCTGCCAGGCTCATCAGTGAGGAGAGGAGAAGGCTAACTGGGAGCCCTTACTGGCTGTAAATCCAGGGAGGGTGGAGAACCTGCAGTGGCCACACGTCCACTGGAGCCCAGTAAGTCCAGCAGCCACCCCTCCTCCCTCCCACCCCCAGGACACTTAGAAGCCTTACAATCCTTCTGCATGTGCAAATACATTCACCAATTACTCAAAAAGGGATTGTTCTCCTAGTGTTCACAGTTAACCTAACTTAATCGTGTTGCAACCTGACCTTGGTAATGGGATGTTACACTCATTTTCTTTCACATATGCAATCAGCAGGTATTTTGATGCAGACATTCCGTATCTTTGTAAAGGTAGAGAAGATGAACATGTTACAGAGTGTCTGTGTTTGTTATTGTTAATCTTTTGCAATACTGTTAATTTTGCCTCCTGTTAAAACAGTAAATTAAATGATTATAGGCCCGTATCTTTGGGCAAATTGTCTGTGAATGAATACGCATATTGGTTGACTCAAGAAGAGTTTCTATTTGTGCTCAAGTGTTTATTATTTCCTTGAAGGAGGATGACAGCAAATGTTTGCTGCTAATGAGGTGATCAGAGTTCTAGTTGTGTCTAAGAAGTGAGACATATTATTTAATCCATGGTGCTATGCAGAGGTAATTTCCGTCTCAGAGTAGCCATAAAGTGCTGGAAGCCTAGCACAGATCTTGACTGCAATGCAGTGAGAGGGGTCCTTCTCTCTCATACATACATTTAGCTGGGTGTGATACCATTCCATACACATAGACACACACCCTCCCTCTCCTTATCTGAGAAATAAGCATTTTTACAGAGTTTGAGCTGTAAAAGGAGAGGAGCAGATAGCCCATAAATCTAGCCATAAAAACGTTAAGTTGTCAGAGGTGCCATCAGCTATCAATCGTGTGCGGCAAGCTGATGAAGGGGAAATAGGTGATAAAAAACAGCATTTTAGGGAAATTATGTCCAGTCTTCCATTTGCGAAGTGCTGCAGTCGCATCACTGCAGAATCTTAATCACTGGCTGGTGTGGTCAGGGACTGTTCCTTGCTGTGACAGTGAGGAGGAGCACACCCTAGTGGGAGGGTGGGATATGGAGGAGGTAAGAAGAGCCGTAGCAAAGGGGGGAGGGTGGTGTGGGGGCAGCGTTGTAGAAAATTATACAACTACCATAAATCACTTCTACACTACCGTTTTTTTCTCTCCCTCAATCTCTCACTTCCCCCATCCCCATCCCCACACTCATGCTCTGCCTCTTTCTCTGTTTCTTTCTGTACTTCAAGGCTGTGCATCTTCTTCTCCTCATTTGCACTCCCACCCCGGCGGTCCCCCTGGCTTTCCGCCCTTTATTCTTCTTTCAGTCCCTGGCGATGTTCTTTATTCGAAGCACTGTTGGTTACTCTCACTTCCCCATTCTCTATCTGTCTCAGCTTCATTTACACTGTGGTTTGTTTACATGCTTTCTTTATTGATCTGCTTTTTTGTTGCCTAGCAGGGATTTATCTCCTGTCCGTGGGACTGTATTAGTAAACCTCGAAATTGACCTGTCTCTCAGATGGTTCCGATATAGTCTGCTCTTGAAATAAAAGAAAATGCCATCTTGTCTGCAGCTTATTTCACATTTTATCAGACAGCACTGTGACAGGATTGCTGGTTGCTTCTTTATTGGGGATTTTTTCCAAATAGAAAAACAACCAGTGATGCTTTTATATGTTGAGGCATTCTACTACAAGCCAGGTCTTTATTGAAATGGAAGCAATCCAAAAGCAAATTATGCAATATCCTATAGCGTCTTTATTTAAACTATATATATTACAGAATGTGTCTTATTTGCTCCAGTATGAAGGACTACGTGCATTTAGTGCGTAGAAATAATATAAAGGCATCCTGTGAGAGTATCCACATGTATTGAATTGATAAATGCCTCCATTGTGTGATCTGTAACTCCCCCTGTAATCTAAGGTCATTTGTTAATTAATTTGAATAGCCCTACAGGCTTTGGTTCTGCTCCAGTGGTCTTGGATGAGTGATGTCATTCTGTACTGAGCTGACTTTAAGCATTGTGAAATGAATGCAGTGAAGCATGTTCATCTGCAGTGGCCCCTTCAGTATGTCCTGCCCTGTGACCATTTATCAAGGGAACGTGTTGCTGCGCATGAACCGCTACCTTAGAGGTGGAAGTTGTAATTTTATTTTTCACATTGTATTAATTATGAGGAGGAACTGCTGTACAGACGCTACATATTATGTATAAAGAGCTTATTGTTGTCTGGATGAGTTTGTAAAGTTTTGAATATTTTCGGAGAAGACTTCTTCACCAAAGTCGCTGATCATCCACGGGGTGGATCTTTGTGATTCTGATGGTTTATGCTCAGACATTAAAGATGCCACTGGTGGTGAGCAGTTATCCAACTCTTGTGTCAGGTGCTGTGCTGCCACCTTTAGTTAGGCTGAGGTACTGTAATGCAGTACCCATTTCCACATCATCTCTTTACGTGGGCTATTCTGCAGTTTAGTCACACAGCATCTGTTTGTGACAGAGGGTAGTTTAACAACACATCTAACCTTACTGCATTACTGCTAGTGTACCCTTTGAACATGCAGACTTTGTTTAAAGGGGGCTGTCACATAGAAATACTGTCCAACTATGTTTAAGTTTTTCCATGCAGTGAGTGTGATTTGAAACCAACTACCGTTGTGAGCAGTGTTGTCTTGCATCATGTGCGCCTCAGGCGTTGCCTTGTATTAGCTAGGCATTTTATTGGCTTTTTTTCTTTTACTTAAAATTGTGCATTCAGATATCCCATGGTGTTGCTGCTAAAGCTGTGAGCCTGCCTTTTTCCATGCACCGTTAAAACATCGATCCCCAGGACAGATTTGAACCTTTTTCTGTTAATGTGTAGTTTTTGCATCGGCACTAGCTATTATAGGTTTTGACATTTAGACATTTCCAGACATCCCACTTTGAACACAAAAGACTCTAATCTCAGCCGGATGGATTAATACACAAAGTCAGAGACAAGGAGTGTATTATTGGTTTAATTAACTCGTATGGCTAGAGTGAATCCTAATGTAAAACTTATGAAACGTAAGCTGACAAGAGCTGGTCTCCACTTAAGATTTTCCATTTTTGCAGTGCTCTGAATTCCATTATGCGTCATATGTTTTTTATTCAGAGTCCCATTCCTCTGACTTCTATATCTAAAGAAGAACTTCTGCAAGTTTCAGACGGTATGTTTGTTTCTATCACTCCTGAATCTTTAGATGATTAGTCCCGACATGGTCCCACAAATAATGCTGATGGCATTAATTGCTGGGTGGGTGTGGGTGAGCAAAGTACCTTTTTGCGGAATACACTGTTTTAGGGAGTGGTTTTTCTTCCTGCTGACATGTTTCTGCAGTGACAGCTGTATCTGCCAGGGGGCAGGCAAGCACACACATCGAGGCAGCAGAGAGCCACATGCAGCCCTGCCTTTGCAGAGCCTCACTCCCTCTTTTGTGGTAATATTGCTGTTTCTGTTTCTAAGTCTGAAGGTATTTAAATAAATATGCAAACTTCTTCATATTATTGCTGCTATACATATTTGACTTGAATTGTGGATATAATTTTGTAAAGTCTTTTTAAATTATAGACACTGTGGTTTATATTACCGATTCATGTTCTCTTTATTAGAATTAATTATATCTGTCATTTTCTATTTGAAGGTCAGGGGAGACAATGTGGTGATGCAGTGATGTCTTGATGATATTACATGTGCATTACAACAAATTTATGTTAAAGCATTCAACAAGTTTAAACAGCATACATAACAAGAACTTTTATTCATTCTCATAAGTAAGCTTGCCAGCTACAGTTCAATGAAGTTAGGTTGGAGAGCTGTAATTTTGTACCAATAAAACTGTTGAAAGAATTTTATTCATTTCACTACCACTCATTTTCCTACTCGGCCATTTATGAGC
>VOQK01027487.1:0-13552 GCA_015052645.1 Benitochromis conjunctus
CATTGATCAGTTTTCAAATATTAGTTTGACCAAAAAAACCTTTGCACAAGTTATTTGATCTATGAATTATAATACCGCTGCTGTCTTTACTCTGTCCTTGAAGCGTGACATCTTAAATGTAACAACGTAGCTCGTACAACATGTCCTAAAGCAAAACAATGTGTGTGTTCCTGCCTTTTGCTGAACTACACACACCTGGCTATTCAAGCAATATTTTTGGGGGGGGTGGAGGGGTGGGGGTAATTTACAAAGACTTTTAGAATTCTTCCACCTCATAGGAATTGATGATGGGTGGGCGACCAAAGCACAGGACTTTGACTTTTGGAGGTCGACATTTGCATCCAGCAGCTCTTCTGTGGCTGGTTTTAGACTGCTAAAACACTTAGTTAAGTCAGGGAATGGATAATGTTTCCTTATTATGTCAGCAGGAGAAGAAAGGATTGAAGACTTGCACGTGGGTGGGCAAACTGCTACAGAATATGTTGGTTTTTTTTAAAGGTGCAACAAGGAAAGGGGATGTTTGCATGAGTGAAAAGCCTTTGTGTTCCCTACACAGGATACCTGGGCGAACATTACAGAAGCTTAAGTGGCAACACGCATTTCTCTCCCAAGTCGCTGTTAACATGAAATATTGCTAAAGTTAAAGGTGGGAGGGAGACAGAGGATGGTAGGGGCAAGCGCCGGCACATATGTCTAAACCTCACCCCTCTGCTCACCACCCTTAGGAGATTACATTATGGTGCTCACCATTGTCCCGCTTCTTCAAGACAAAGCCTGTTCCACTGTGCAAACAGCGCGCCTTGGAAAGATTGTAAAAACAAGAGGTGAATGTCAAAGGCAAAAGTGAATAGGATCTCTCCCTTCTTTTGTCGAGCTAGTGAGGTATGCACAAACACATCGCTGCGTGACAGAGAAGAAAGGAGGGCCTTGTGAAGGAAGGAGCTGGAAAAAGTTGGAGCGTCTTCGCATGAAAAGGCCAAAACCGTGAGAAGTTGCCTGCCTGACTCCTGGGCCTATAGAAAACTCCCATACGCAAGTATTTGGATGAAAGACCCCCAGAATACACAAGGCATTACTCTGAAGACCAAACACAAAGCCTGGAATGATGACCTCTGGATGCCAAGAACACAGAGGCTACAAAATGGTTCTGTGTCCAAGAGAAGAGGAAAAAAACGAGCACACAATAACATATTCATCAAGAAACATGTTAATTTACCCCAAAATGATATCAGATGCATGAAGACAAGCCAGTCTCTGCAAAGCTTCCAGTGTCCCGGCCTAAAGTCAACCTTGTCACGACCCAAACAAGGCTTTAACTGTCAGGGGCAATTAATGAGGGCGACCTCAGCTCCCTCTAATTTACAAGGCCAGCGCCAGTCTGTAATTAATTGCTGCGTGCATAAATGTAAATGAGTCCACTGGGGAAGTAGAAGGAGGGGGGGAAAAAAGGGCTGTCAGGCCAATATTCCAGTGGGGAGCAATCTGCTAGAGAGGGAAATGATTTAGAGGACAGCACACAAATCTGCTGCTCCGTAAAACACGAAGAAGCCGAATGTGAGGGGAGACTTGTTGAGATGGAGGAGGTGGTCGTCAGGATTGGTAGAAAAAACAACGGGAATAACTGCGGGGGCAATAAATATCAACCGTTTTATTCCAGTTGTCTTTTCTCCATACGTCTGCGTCAAACATACGGTTTATCTCATCTACCAGAAGAAAAAAGAAAAACGCCATCTCACACTGCTCGTGAGTGCTACTGTGTGGTGAAATGTTTCTCTCTTTTGGGAAGAATTAATGCACACATTTTATTTTATAGAATTCTAAAGCATGATGTCGACATTTATATAGGACCAAGTCTTTTTCTTTTAACTTTATTTCTCCACACTTCTGTAAAAAAAAAAAAAGACCTTTCAGTTTACCGCCCTTAATCTTAAAATTTCCTTTTAAGTCTAAAAAAATGCAAGGAAAAAAATAATCATGGGTTAATACACCTCCACGCATTTGCATTTGGGTTGCACCGTCCCAGGAACATCTTGTGGGCGTCAGAAGGAACTTTAGAGGTGGAACTTTAGCAACTTGATGCGACCTCTGACAAATCATTATTCCAACATGTAACTGTTATTCCTACAGTTATGTTCCATAAGATTTTGCTGAATATTTAATTCTCCATCGTCACCATCCCTAAGTTAGATCTTATTCTCTGGCAAAAAGGGTGGTGAAGAATGTTCACAAAGCACATGAAAAATCAAAGGCAGGCAGACAGAGGAAACGTGTAATCATTTATGAAAACTACAATAGCCGCTGTCATGCATAAATCTCCTGCACAAAGGGCCGCCTCTTAACTTCTTTTGTTTGGGCCATAAACAAACAGGTTCAGAAACCATTGTCTGGTCAAAGTTGCACAAATGTAAGGAAAAACAAACATTTGATGCACAGTGTAGTGCAGTTAAAGACGTAGGCACGCGCGCACACACACACACACACAGACGTGGCGGGCGGCGCAGCAGCTACAGTAACATCTTTACGACATAAGCTCCTTTTCACTACAGCGCTCAACAAAGGCAAATGAGATTTTTCCTACAGCAGGCCTCCAGCAATAACAAGTGACATCACAGGCCCGTCTATGTATGTTTCCCATATTTAACGGGGAGAAACAGCGTTAGCTCCTCCAGAATGATACTAAACAGCTTGCTGAGGCAGCAGATTTCCCTCCTGCAGTGGCAGGCACCATCAGCTTGAAGGACCGAGGCAAAAGGCCATTTCATTTTGTCACACACCGGCTTGTGAGCCAGTGCATCTGCCCTGAGCGCTTCTTTGCTGTGTTTAATCGTTTAATTTAAGTTCCTCTCAAAATGTGCCGTTCATGTTATATACCATCAACAGGTGGGGCTCCTGAAGACCCTGATGGCTCACAGCAGAGTAAACACACACAGTGCTGCTAACACCAGTCACCATATCTTGTGTATTCTTGTGTGTGAAACCCTCCAGCGTAAATGTCAGCAGGTGATACTGCTGTCCATCCACCCATCTAAAGTGTGTTGGCCCGAGTGGCGGAAACCTGATGTCTGAGCTCGGTCAGCTCGATACCAGAGCCAGCGCCACTCCTCTGCATCTCGTCATCGCTGAACACCACACACCCCATTTCTGCTAATCCAACAGTATGTGCAGAACACAGCATGCCATATACAAACAGGCATGAGCCAGCACAGCTTGTTGGGAGCATGTCATTAATAAATACATGCATTCAAAAAAAAAAGGGATGATCCTTATGTGTGTATTTTATGAAGACAGGGCTCTGTCAAAGTGGTGCTTTTCTATTCTGAGCCACACAGTTGATATCTTGTTTTCTCTCTTTTTTTCTTTACTGCTGCCTATATCTCTCCACTTTGAGCCCAAGTGGTCACCACCATCCTATGATGACAACGGCTCGATTAAAGACTTCTTTACGGCTCAGAAACCATGGCAACGCCCTGTGTAGACAAGCTGGCTGATGACCAATTGGATTCGGGCCTGGGCTCAGTGGGTGGGACCGTGTCATCCTGGCCCTCACTACTTTACCACAGGATCATTTCAGAGGCCTCGCACCCCGAACTCTGCTTCCACGCCCCATTACTCCAAACCACTGTGAGTGGTAAAAGTGGAGGTTACCCAGCCTGCATTTAGAACAGAGTGACGCTTCAGCAGATGGGAGGAGCAGGAAAGAACCAAATCATAAAAGCAATGTAAACATGAACCCAGAACCCAGCCTCACTGGATTTGTTTGCAGCTGTTTCTTTCTTCTTCTTTTTTGTTCTTTAACCTTAACGAGATTATTAATCTCTCTCAGGTTTGTGTGGCCAGGAGAGGGAAAATAGAGTGACAAATTCCTGAAAAGGCAAGTCCTGATTGGTCCAAATTTAATAACTCATGACCACGTGTGGAAATGACATCTCAGTGGAATTTACTGTGTCGTGTTGTAAATGATCGTTTTTTGAAAATAAGAAACAAAAAAACTAATGTGCAACATAAACCATAACTATGGTTGGAATACAAGAGCAAAATTAGCTCAAATATAAATGAACATTTAAAAGGACACTCTGCCATCTTTACATCAGTTTACGTGAGTGTTAGAAAGGGTTTAATAAGGATACACTACTGTGGAAAATATAGTTTCCATTATTTTTCAAACTTGACCCAAATCATCAACTTAAGATCAAGACATCTGAGTGTCTGTTGCTTCAGTTTGGACACTTCTTACACTTTCTCCATTATGGAAATGATCCAGTTATTTTAAATTATACTTTAGTTTTTCTTCTTTTTTTTTTCTTGTCTCTTCTTATATCCAATCAGATCATGATACATGTTTACAAAACAGGCTACAGACCATAGATGATATAAAAGATGGATAAAGCGTTGGATATTAAATTCTGGTCATTCTAAGTGTCAGAAACAAGGATTATCCAGTTCACTGAACGTTAGCCAATGAGCATGGATTTTAACTGTCCCACCCCCGTGGCCTGTCACAACTGGTTTCAAAACACCAAAAGACAAAAATGCCCATCTCAGGCTTTCATGTCACACTGGCTACATCCATATTTTATACTGTCTATCCTACCAACCTTTTTCCTATCCATGTCTCTATTTCTTTAAAATAGACCTAATTACCATGTAACTTTGTTTCTAGTTTATTAGTTTTATTATCATAGTTTGTTATTAGTTTTTTACACTAAAGGAAATTCAACTTGAGTTTAAAGTATTGAACTAAAGTAAATTTGTTACTTAAGGTCTGAGCCAAATAGAGAAGTGAAGTTGTGACAGCACTCCCTGCATGTTTTGATAAATGTGTTGTATGCCCAAGGATGTATATGTGCGTTTGAGTATGAATGTGTGTCGGAGCTGTCCTATAGCCAAAATACACATGCACAGTAGCATGTGGTTCTATTTTGTCAGTATGAGCATCATTTGCCACTTTCAGCGGTTCATCAAAATGCTCTCAGAAAGGTTCATGGACAGCACAAGAGGACTTTTCTCTTGCCACAAACACTTCAACACATTTCTTTTTTTCCCCCATCCTTGGACAGACAGACTTGCAAAGCAAGTTCAATATGAAACTTGCCGTGTTGTACTAAAGTGGCCCTGGAAGCAATCTGTATTAAAAATCAGCAGATTAAAAAAAAAAGCAAATAAATACAGAGCACCTGGGAACGATTTGTGCAACATCAACAGCAGAGTTTCATCAAAAGGTGGCGCAAATAAATTCTTTTGTTTGTTTTAACCTATAGGGCGTGCCAGAGGGGTGGGACCTATGTTGCATGACAATCCACAAACAGCAAGCTTTGCTGTTAATTGAGTAAATAGATATTCAAACACTTTCATTCGCTTGATAAAACTTTAGAGCAATTGTATTGTTTAGATATAAAACCCCACCCTTCTGATTTTGAAGCAGCATTAACTACACAGGAGATGTTTGCCAATGACACTCGCCTTTATTCGGTCCTACAGCAGTACAATCCACCCAAGACTCATTGGTTGTTTAAGAGGTGAGCCAGGACTAATCATTAATGTTAAAATCATTCTTGATCAGCTTTTCTGTTAAATGATAAAAATGAACTGCACATAAATGAACATCTGAGGGTTTGGATCCTCCACGCAAGGAAGTTTCTTAATCCTTGCGAACACAAAAAATAACAGAACATAAGAGTATCAGTTGTGCACTGCACAGCTTCAATCTGCAAAAGTTTTATATCACCATCACAACAACTATAACAAACACCAACACAAATACCATGACCCTAGTATAGACAATAGCAAAAACTCTGTTTCCCACCAATCACACGACTCGTGTTTACAGAAAGAAGGATAGAAAGAAGTAAGTTCTTTTTTCTTCACATTTTTAACACAAACGTTGTTCCAATCTCTGGATCATGGCTGATCACCTTTACTGCCGACCACTTCATATACCTTTAGTTTGAAGTGTTCAACATAACCGAAAAAGAAAGGAGAGAAAGAGGAAGACTGAAAGACTAAAAGAGAAAGTGAGAATGCAAACGCAAAGAGGATGGACCAGGAAGGACTTAAAAACCTCCTGGAATTGAAAAACATACTTCTGTATGATTTCCTTCTTCTGTAAAATCATCAGGACTGTAATTGCCAAAGCATCTGCTGCTTCTGCAGCTACAGTCCAAGGCCATGACTGCTGACTGACAGATAAAGAGCCACTAGAGCACTTGTGTCAGTCACCTGGTGGCCCTCTAGTCTTATTAGAGATTCAAAAAGCTGCCGATCAGATAGGCCTGACCAAAAATAAAGGCTGACCACAATCCTCTAACTTATCCCGATGTACTCTTTGTTTTTGACATTTACTTCTGGCACCAGCGTGTGGTGAAGTTTAGGGGGTTGGTCAACTTCAGGAAAAAAAACAGTCATGTCTTTTTCACAATGAGTCAGCCTGTTTTAAGAAACAATAAAGTTACAGTGATGGGATTTACATAAGCAGCAGTGAAAAACTACTGAGACGAATCTCTTCTGCTGCAACATTACAGAACATAAAAAAATCTTTTTTTTCAAATGCTATATGTTCCTGTTTTTTGTGTTTTTTTACGTTTTTGGTTTATTTTTTTGTTGTTTTTTTTCTGCTCCTTTGGGTCTCTGCATTTACTGATTCGTAATGTAACTGTGTTGATTTTTTTCACAAAATCAATAACATAATTCTGGGAAACAAATTTATGTTAAGTTGCTCTTCTTAACTTTTCCGCCCTAATGAAAAAGGGAACATCATCAAGTCACTTTTTGCTACTTAACATTTTAGTCATCACATAAATGTAAAAATGTTAGTTGGTTGTTTCAGATGCAAGAATTTAATTTGTAATTTGCAACATGACTGCAATGCAAAGTAAATAAAATCCCACCTTTTCTTTCACACATATGTCTCCACAGGGGAATCAGAATGACAGCTGCTTTGTTTAAGGAAGCATAAACATGCCTTAACTGGGCACAAAGTGTCTCAGCATTAAAGTAAAATACCACCCTGTGCTGCTTCTTATGTGTATATACCATAGGCTGGATTTGCTTGGTGATTTATGTTGCCTCAATAATTTAGTTCTTGCATTTCCAAAAATGACTTTTTGCAGCGTGGAGAAAAGGCAGCTCTCTGTTTCGTGTCAGCGGTGATGGTAAGTTTTTCCACACGAGAAAAAGCGAGAGAGCAGCAAGAACGATGCTGCCATTTCCTCTGCCAAGTCATTCAAATCTCAAAATGAACCTAAAAAAAATTACAAATGTTTTTTGTTTTACAAAATCATATCATATAAAAAAGCTTTTGTTAAAAAAAAACAGTAAGGGGAGGTTTAAGGTGGATTGAAGCCACCTTTTAGAAGTTTTCCTCTTTAGGCAGAAGGCCTAGTCTGTGTCCGTGTTAACAGTGCAACGACCGTTTGTCAAAGCTCTCGTGTAAACCACATATTTAGAAATCTTACTCTATCCTTTACATGTATATAAGAGGCATTGTTAATGTTGCAGGCATCAAAGATTGGCCACACGATGCATAAAGAAAGAACAGGCAGAAAACTTGAGCTCCTCTGTGCATCAAGAAACCCCAAAATGAGAGACGCCGTGAATCTGAGGAGATGTCATAATGCTGAGCAAAGACTGCATACTGTATGCAAAAATGTGACACGGACGAGAGAGTGTGTCTTGTGTGCTTGTGTGGAGGAGATTGTCATTAAGAAGTGTGTGTGTCAGGTAAGCTCTTATTTTGAGCTTTTAAAATTGGAAGGCTGGGAGCAGGTGCTGGAGAATCACCGGCAGAAAGAAAAGGTTACCCCGAGACCACCGAAAGAGAGGAGAGAGACGAATGAAAATGGCACCCCGTTATTCTCTGCTCAGGGGAAAAATTAAGAAGCTGTTTCCAAGGTTATATCATGGTGGAAACATGGGGACAAATCCATAGAGCAGGATGTCCATCCAGTCAGGCCCACATTCAAACACTCACAAAGAAGGAACATACATACATGCGGGCAGGAAGCCTTGTTATAAATATAGAAATTCATGCCAAGGACGCACCATAAAACACACCGAAAATCCTTTTATAGTATACACACCTAACTGTGCCACAAGGACACACACACTGCTGTGGTGCACACTCATGTGCAAAAACACAATATAATCAGTGAAACTACGCGTGAGCACAATTAGTCACACATTTGTCTGATTTCTTCCTGGACAAGCGCAAAAAACACAAAAGATGGGAAAGTGCACAAAACAAGCATACACATACATGCACGGTGCGCACAAACACACCTAAGCTTCCACTTTGGTTGTGAAACTTATGGGCATCTGCCAGCATGTTTCAAGTGCTCATTCTCTGAGGCCCCAACCTTTCTTTTTCAGCAGCAACACTGCAATTTGGGTGTGCCGTTGGGCCAGAGATAAGTATAGGCTGACTAATATGCACTTAGGACTCAGGGAGAAATACTTACGGCTAAATGTTTAATTTGTGTTTGTACAACACATGTCCAATTTGGGGGCTGGTGTCTTTTTCAAAGAGCCCGAAAACAAATAATTAGGACTCTCCAGATTGGCCACAGGCTTAAAATTGTGAAGAGACGGGTCTCCGATGAAGGTGACTGACATCCTCCAAAAAAACAACATATGGAAACATTCAGATCTGCTACAGTGCGGTCAGATGTTAGATAGATGTTAAGCTCAATATGCAGCTAAAACAACAGTAATGCCAAAGAGAGTTAACTTATGGTAGATTCTAAAAATCAAAATCAGGTCTCTTCTGTACATCAGACTGCAGCGAGTGTCTGATTGGTGCTGAAATTCTGACTCTATTCGTGTCTCTCTTTTTTTCTACCAGCTGTAAGATCTCCTAATCTTTTGCCCCTCCGACTGTGCCCTCTGTCTGCCACTAAAGAGTCTCTCTGAATCACACCACAGGAAAAAGGCCTCCCAGCATCCTAAAAAAAAGAAGAAGAAGAAGAAGAAGAAGAATATGTGGCACATCAAATTAATGCTGTATTTCTAAGCAAGCCCGGTGAGCCCAACGCTTCACAGTGAGACAAAGAAAAAGAAGTGAAACCTGACATTTTCAAACATTTCAGGATTCAGTTGAAAATAAATGTCATGTGGTGATTTTTGAATCACAGGTAAAACAAGGAGCATGCCGAGGAAGTGATGATAGAGGGAGATGTAATCAGAAAACTGACTGTCCACATCAAATGATGGTGTAATGTAATTAAAATAGAACTCAATTTAAAAAAAATAGCTTTGAACAAAACAAAGCCGGAATTAAAACATTTGTTTTATATTTTAAATCTGTAAAAAAATGTACAGACTAAATAAAAAATGTATCTATTTTATAAGACAGGTGACGATTATTTCACACTTGTTCGAGGTCCGATGGACATTTCGCATTGTTCTGTGTGGCCGCTGTGTTCACGCTTGTCCGCCTGTTGTCAGCGCTGATTCCCACAGAAGAAGAGGGGGAGGGAAAAAAAAAAAAGAAAAGCTGCAGGTCTTCCGTCAGACAGCGGAGAAAGCGCAGCCATGCAGTCCTGAACAATGTGCTGAATTGGCAGCCTATATATAAGTCTGCCATTTGGACCCTCTAATGCCACTTTACCTTATGAGGGAACTTCAACCCGCAGCACCTGCTCAAAACAAAATACCACAGGAGATCGACTCCAGCGGACCCCCCCTTCCTCGGATTGTTTTTCAGACAGACACTCTCACTTACAAGAGAGTTAAGGAGGAGGGCTGGTGGCGGTGTGTGTGTGTGTGTGTGTGTGTGTAGAAGGGGGGGTAAAAATAGTTCTGCCAGAGTCCAAACAATTAAACAACCTGTTGGAAATTGTCATTATTGCGCGTGGGCAAGTCCAACCTGAGGATCTGTCAAGCAGGGACGATTCTAAGCGTGAATAGAGGAGTGATTTGATGTGCAAACAAAAAGAAAAATAAGGAGTGAAATAATTACAGCTGATAGTGGGAAATTGTACATTATCACTACAACTCCCGTAACAACAAGCGATGAAAATGTGTTTTCGGCTATTTGGGAATGAGTGAAACCGTTAACCGGACACTGCGCTTCCTCCTCCAGTGGTTTTTAAACTCGTTTTGCCACGCGTGTGATCTCTCTCTCTCTCCCTCTCTCTCTCGCTCTCTGAAAGCTCCTTATCTGCCGGCCAGCAGAGGCTTATCTCGGAGGTGTAGCGTGTCTCTAAATACGGGGAACACCCTGAAGTGACTTTATCAGTCGGTGCCCGCCGTTGTCGTGCGCCTTGTCCTCCTGTACCCTCTGTCACATCCCCACCGTGAACTCAGGGCCAAAAGCTTTCACACGGTACACAAGGTCCCACGCTGATCTGCCCGAGAAGCGGGTCTCTCTCCCCGCTCTGGATAAGAAACTGGCCCCCTCTCCGCGTGGCTCAAGTTCACGCACCCGCAATTAACTTTACACATAACCGGCGTCGTCACTCTGTCCACTGTCAAGTGAAACTGAAACTTCTCCCAGAAAGTTCAGATGCACTGTACGAAAAGAAAAAAAAAACTCAAAAAGCCACGTAAAGAAAAAGATGAAGGGGGGTGGAAGGAGACTTACGGACTAACTTCTTATCTCGTGGGCCGTCCCGGGATGCTGTCCTGTCCGGTTGTATTGTCTCGGTGGATCTGTGTGTTGGTGCTGCGGGTCTCTTATGACTCACGGGTTTTTCTAGGATCAGTGTCCGTGACCCCGGAACAGCTCAGTCCCCGAGGACGGGGTTTCTAACCTCTCTGGTCTGTTTTTCTTTCGGTTGTATTCCAGAGCGAGCGGGGAAATGCAGGGGCACCACCACAGTCTCGGCCACGGGCGGAACTGTACAGTGTGGAGGTGCGGCGAGTCAACGAACGCGCATGAGGACCAAAGAGGTCCGGCAGTAATACTCGATGCGTTCGCGATGACAGACGAGGGGCCCACCGCTGTGGCCGGAGAGGAAAGTGCTGAAACTGCAGCAGCCCGCATCCTCCACCCGACCTGAGCGATGGGCTGACATTAAGAGCAGCTTTATTCTGTGAAGTGTTCTGAAAATGCCGCTTTTAAATTCAAGTTTGGGGTTCTTGAGAATTATCACTCAAAATAATGAGTTCAAAAACTTTTATGCAAAGTTTTTGAACTCTCGACCTCTTTCTAAATGTCTTTTAATGAGCTCTAAGCCTATAGAACAATTTTCTGGTGCTACAGAACCGCTAATCCATTTGTGTTAATGGTGCGTGACAGGGATGTAGTGGAGGGTGAAGTTTAGCCTCTGCTTTTCTTGCACGATTGCATCCTTTATGTCTGGAAATAACCTTGAATCTGGATTACACAAACCAAGGGAAGGAGGTGGAAATGCGCTGAAAAATCTTGGAAAATGTATGGTTTTTTTTAAACAGAATTATTTTCTTTATTGTTACTTTTATATAATATCTAAATATGTATGTTCAGTTTGAGGCGCTCCTCCGCACGCGGTTTTACTGTGGCTGTTATAAATGTTATTACAGGTGAAAACGACCAAAACGTTTAATAATTTGCAGTTATATCATAATACAAACAGTGTGGAAACAACCATAACAGACGGCGAGCTCCTGACAAAGCTTATTATGACTTAATTACAAACCTATTTCAATCTAATTCTGTGACTGAATCTAAACCTGGGTAATTTATGACAAACAGAATTTACTACGGAACTTTTTTTTTCGTATAAGCTCTACAACACCAAACTTTTCTAAAAGAATAGCCCGGAGTTACTTTTTCAGGTGATGGGGTCCAATCACAGCCCTGCTGCGGGGTTTAAGCACAGTCCTGCAGCCCGGATCTGCGGCTGTCATCACGGCTTGTTGTGGAGCAGAGATAAGCGGAGTGCGCACGGACTTTTCAAAACAAGCAGCCCCGGTTGAGGCGCGGGCTGACGGTCCCGGCGCCTCCACGCTGATGCAGCAGGACGGGTCTTACCTGGATTCAGTCGTTCGACATGCGCTGCGTGCTTCTTGCAAACTTGACGACTCTTCGGGAGCGACGTTGACAGAGTTTTCGGCGGCGAGAACAGCAGTCAGTGCAAACAGCTTTCAAATCCCGTGCGTAAAGTCACCATCGCTGGAGCCTGTCGCGGACTTTGGTAACTCCCGTGTTTGCGCTCCGCTGAGGATCAGAAAGTACACCGGGACACTTCGGCGTCGTCGTCAGAAGTTACGCTGAGTCACACCGGAGGTTACCCGGAGGATTTTATTAATCAAAAGTATTTCAGGTTATTTCCTGGCCGGCGCTGTGTGGCGGCTTAAGTGAGAGTGCGGGGCACTGTCGGGTGAAGAGGCAGAGGCTGGATAACCCCTCCTCTCTCTCCCTCTGGCTCTCTCTCTCCTTTCCTCTCTCTCCCTCGGCTATTTATCCGTCTCTGTCCGCCTGTGTCACTTTCTTTGTTTATGTTTGATGAAACGTAAACCATTCTATATTTTTCTTGTTCACTCCTGTACATGTACTTTTCCCCCTACTTTTCTTGTCACCCGTGCCCAGCCTTTCCTCTCAGTGTGTGTGCAGCCTTGGAGCGCACGTGTGTGCATGCGCGCACCAGGCTGCCGGTCACCAACTCCGGATCACCCGCGCGATTAAAAATGGAATAAAATTGCGTTTTGATTTCTTTGATTCCTCCGTGATTTTATTCCTCCTGGAAACTTTTTATTTCTTCTTTTTTTGTATCAGAATTCACCCAGAACTAAAAATCACGCGGTGACCAAGTTCAGCTGCGTGGGTCCCTGTTTTATATTGATTAAAATATATATATATATATATTGATCAAAAATGGGTTGTGGGACATTTTAGCAAATAAATATCAAATAAAGTTTTTTTTCTATTCTGTTTTACAATAACATGAACATATATGAATATATTCAAAATCAATTTATACATTATTATATATATTATATATATAATCAATTTGAACAATAAATTGTGTATATTAATACTTCTCTTCTTTTTGTTTCCCTGTTTTGGGGGGTTCTAATAATAAAAGAGATCTGTAAATCTGGATCCGGCCTTTTCTTCATTTTCCAGAAGGAAAAAATATTTGATATAAACTAATAGATGGCGGGGATAAGACTGGTGCACGAAACGTCTTAAGACCATTTAAAAGAACGAGTTTCCCGTTTAATACCTCGCTGATTGTTCTTCCCAAAAATAAAGTGTGAGGTCCTGTCAGAAGTGTGAGCGCCTCTGGACTTGTTCTTCATGATATTTACTCTCGCGCCACCTTTTGGCGGGTTTAGTGAAGGTCGATCATCCTAAACTTAATTTTACACCAAACGTGCACCAACAAAGGCGGCTTTGAAAACAGCTCCATATAAATATGTTGCGGTATAAAAATGTATTTCAAGCTTTCGTTTAACGAGCTTCATAGGGGACTAATCGGATAAAAAACATAAAATAAATTATATGTTTAATGTTAAAATATAACTATTGCTGTTGTAGTCCATGAAATTTCAAATTTCAAAGTTTTAAATTTCAAAAAGCAGAAAAGCAGTAGAGCACTCTGGGTTTGTTTGTTTTTTAAGATGGCAAAATACA
>VOQK01027489.1:15195-27154 GCA_015052645.1 Benitochromis conjunctus
TTTGCTGCTGTCATTAGTTTAGAGGGTTCGCATCTTTTTTCCAAGCTACACTGTTACTGTTGAAATTATATATTCATTGTGAAAAGGAAGAATGCAATAAGTTCTGTGTGAATCACTGAACTAGACTATTTGTTCATAAATGTAAGTTAGATGTGACCATTTCAAGATTGAATCTTTAAAAATTGTAGTTCTTTGTAGTTGTAGTAAAATTGTAGTTCTGTACTTTTTCTTGCCACTGTATTTATTATGTTATGTATATATATATATCTATCTATAGATAGATAGATAGATAGATAGATAGATAGATAGATAGATAGATAGATAGATAGATAGATAGATAGACATTTAGTGTATTTATAATACACTAAATGGGTGAGAATTTCAAGAATGTGAATTTATCCATAGAATATTTAGTTCACAGAGGCATGGATTAGGCAGTCTAACGCAGCAGTTTTAAAAGGTGGGCCTTGTAAGGATGTTTTAATAGGTTTTAAAATGAAAAGGAAAAAAAAGAAATTTATTTGAAATTATATTTCAGAAGTTTCCTCTGATAGAGGTTTTTCACACAACCTGAGATAAAAGGAACAATGATAGCATGTTCTTCTGTTCCCCCATAGCCCAGTGCAGAACTGGGACCAGATAACACTCAGTCAGGTGGACCGCTTTCTCTTCTTCCTGCCTAAAGACAAACTGCAGGAGATTTCCCTGGTGAGTTTATTGCTGTACTTCTTTCAGTATTTAATATTTAATATTTGAACACAGAGCCTGAATAGTTCCCCATATTATTATTACTTTTTAAAAAGTGCCACACACTCACTGAGTGTCCAGAAGTCCATAGTGGAGCTTTACCTCAGAGCTTGATCCAATGACATGTTACGCCAGAGCCTGTAAAGAAATCCCTCGGGTGTCACATCTCCAGAAGGTGTCAGGATCAGGTGATGAGGTTGCTGTCTTCCTGTAACCCATTCAAATGTGTGTGTTGCTGTCTGTGTCCCTGCAGGCATTGATGACTGTGGAGCGAATAGAGAAGCTGTTCATGAGCCACCATCGGTGGGGACGTGGGGATGTGGGGACGCTGTGTTTAGATGACGCTGAGAGGAAGAACGTTTTTGAAAGGCAGCAGTTTGTTCTGCAGTTTTTCCTGGGCTTCCTTAAACTAAATTCTCAGTCATGTAAGCCTTACTTTGGTTTCAAAAATCTCTCACAATAACCTTGTATGGTTTTCATCAAATTTGGTGGGATTAAGAATTTCTTCAGTAATTGTGCCATGCTCTGCTGCCTTTGAAGTGTCAGCAGACATGACATGGACCCATACAAGGGCTCTAGGGAGGAAGAAATTCATATAAGTCTACAGAAAGCAGACTAGTTCAGTTAGCTTATGTTAGCATATACTCTTAAAAAAGGTGAAACAGCCAGCCAGGATTTGTCCAAAAGGTTCCAAATCATTTTTAGATCTGGAAAGAGCACCTTTACTAGATTCAAGTTAAAAAACATCAGACATTTTAATTATGTGCAAAAGTGTTTCATGATCAACAGTCAAGTTGCCAAACAGTGAGAATAATTCAACTGTAAAATTTATTTTAATGTCCAGCAATCATACCAAAAATGATTGTTCACTAATGCAACTAAAAATGCAATTATTGTGATTCATCCTTTTTGTAATTTAATTCAACATGGTAAACTTGTATATATTCTATAGTCAGTGCACATAAATTGAAATATTTAAAGGCTTTAATTTAGATCATTATTGCTTATAGCTGATGGAAATCAGAAATCCCCTGTCTCAGATTTGTGGAACAGTTCATTTTGAATTTGAAGGCGCAGATTATCATTCAGTAGGAACAGTAGGAATATCATGCATCGCTCAGTCTAGCGTAGTACATACTACCACAGTCATGGAGAAGACTATTGACCTGACAGCTGTCCAGAAGGTGGTCATCGGCACCCTCCACAGAGAGGGTACGCCATCGTTGCTGACAAAGCCTGGCTGCTTGGAGAGTGCTGTAGCTAAACGTATTAATGTTGACAGGAAAGACAGAGTGTGGTAGGAAAAGAGGTGAAGCAGGTGAAGACTGCAGTTTTGAGAGGATTGTCTATTGAAGAACTTAGGAGAGGTTCACAAGGAGATGACTGAGGCTGAAGAAAGAAAAACTGGATCGATGATAGTAAATGTTGCATATTTTGGGGAAATCAAGGTCCTGAAGTCTGGAGGAAGCGGCAAGTGACACAGAATCCAAGCTGTACGAAGTCCAGTGTGTGATATTCTGTAATCTGCTGGTGTTGGTGATGGTTGGTCGGCTGTGTCCAAAGTCATCGCAGCCGTCTACCTGAAGATTGTAGGACACTGAATGCTTCCATCTGCTGACAAGCTTAATGAATGAACTCAGCGCCTACCCACAGAGCCAAAACTACTACCAAATCGTTTGCTGATTTCGTCATTATTGTGCTTGCTTGCCTGACCTAAACCCCACAGAGAATCTATAATGGTCAAGAGGAAGATGAAAAACACCCGATCCAAAATACACACAAGCTGAAGGCTGCTATCAAAGCAACCTGAGCTTCAATAACAACGCAGCAGTGACATGAGCTGATTGCTTTCCATGCCACACTGCACTGATGCACTAATTTGTGCTTAAGGAGCCCCAGCCAAGAACTGAGTGTTATAAATTAGCATATTTTCCAGAGTTTGGACATTTCAGTGTTATAAATCCTTCTTTGATTGAGCTTGTATTTCTAATTTTCATGGGCTAAAAGCCATAATTAATAATAATAATTAATTTAACCCCCAAAATATTTCTCAGTAGTTCACTTCCCACATAATTAATATAGAATATATCAAAGTTTACCCTGTTTTTAACTGAAGTATGAAATTAGGGGGGGAAAAGAACCTTCCACATTTTCTTTCTGCTTTTTATGCTATATAAAGTCTATATAGTCTGTTATGCAGTAATATGGGGGAGGTTAGTGGTTAGGCCAACAGCATCTTGTGGACCAAATCTGGCTCTCCAACGAAAATAGGCAGCGGGTAGTAAATATAGCTTTGCTAATTTAAAGAGAATAATGATTAATGGTTGGATTAACATGGTTCATTAAGTATAAATTTGGTCCCCCCAAAATTTTGTTATTAACCCAAGCATCGTTTTTGGGGAATTGTTACACTTCTAAACATTGTTTGCATTATAGTCTTGTACCAAATGTACATTTACATATACATTTGTGCACATGAATTTCTTTGCAAATTGACTTTTACAGCAGCAGAATTTGCTGATCTTCTAACAGTGAAAATTAGCTTCCTAATACTTTTGAGAAAACAAAAAACCTTGACAACTTAAATCTAAGCCATTACATTGCTGACCCATTTTCATAGATAATCTCCTGATCATATGTTTGTGTGTGTTGTTGGCCAGTGGCTCCAGTGGTTCCTACTTGTGAGATTCTGCATACAACAGCCCCCTCTGTTTGGCTCTCCAGCAGTTTGACTAGCATGTCTTCATCTGCCTTCTCCAACTGTCTGGAGCTGATGGGTCACGACCTGTTCCTTGCACCCTACCAACGCACTGAAGTGCTCAGGAGAGTCAAACAGGTCAGACTGATTGTTAATCTGAATAAGTCCAAGAAAAACCTCTTACACGTGTTTCATTTGATGATGGGCAAAGCGGTTTTTCCTCCAGTTTTCAGGTCTTAATACTGTGTTTCTGCTCTGTCTTTGCTCTGGGCCTCTCTGTATTAACGTAAATTTATAAAGATATATGGCCCAGTCTCATCCTTCTCCCAGGATGTGATCTCTCAGCTCAGTGCAATAGCAACACAGCTATCACTAGATGAGCTGAATGCCATTCGACTGACTGAGCAGAGAAGCATCGCCGCTCTGGGCGCAGTCAGTGACTGGAACAGCAGACAGGTAAGTACTTTAGCCAGTGCAGTTCAAATATTTACATGTTAGATCAACATTGCTTTGTCTTTTAGGCAGTTTTTATTTCGTCTGATAAGAATGATACCAGCTGTGAGGAAATGTGTAGTTTCTTAATTCTTTTCTCATTTATTGTACATTTTTCAGTATAACTCAAAACACTTCTTCTTTTAAAATGACCATAATATTTAAAAAGTTTCAAAGCTGTATACAGTAGAACTTGCATGAAATTATATTGTTTTGATGACTGCTGAATTAGACCGGTTCATAACTTGCGTTGTCATTCTAGTTGGCCACACTGTTTTCCAACGTGTTAAACTCCACCAAGCAGAATCCGAGCCGGCTTAACTCCAGCACTCTGGTGGCAATGGGATACATTGTGTGTGGAGCTAAAGCCACAGAGATTAGGTCTTTCAATGCTATAGAGTTCAGGTGTGCACAATATCTGAAAATGCTTAAATTAAGTGCTTCTTTTGAAGCTCAGATTGACACTTTGTACTGTACTCTGTCTCCCTCTGATGGCTGCAGTAAGGCGGTTCTCAGGCTGGGTCGGCTGAGACTGCCCTGCTCAGAGGAGCAGCTGCAAGCGCTTGTTGAACTGCTAACCCACAGCCTCGCTTTTGGACTCATGAGTTCCTGGGGGACCGATGTGTTCATTGAGATCGGAGTCCTGGCAGGTATTGCCTATTCATTGTCTTTGCCACATGAATTATAGTTATACTGTGTGTAGTCCCACATTTGGCTTAATGTGTGGTCAGAGATTTAAATCAAAGACATTTTGTTTTCCTCTATGCTTTGCTGTAAAAGCATTTCGACATTGTTTCACTGGAACATTTTGCTTGTTTTTCAGCGGGAATCCCAGACATGGCCATGTCAGCGCTGGTGAAAGAGCAAATTGAGGGAATCGCACCTTTGGCTATCTCAGTGATGCCACAAGAAAAGTTTGCTGTGAGTCAAGATTTAATTAAAGCAACCACATCATGGGTGTTCAACATAAGGCCCAGGGGCCAGAATTGGACCAGCAAAGACTCCAATCCGGCCAACTGGATGCCTTTAGAAAATGTGAAGGAGGACATAGTACTTTGGACTTTTAAATGTGTTTTAATAACTTTTACAGCTTTTCCTGTTGATGACAACCTCTCCCACAGGAACCCATACTACACCACAGTAACAAAGTAATAGATAAACAATCAAATAAGAGGAAAGTTCCTGCTTTATCACTATTGACTATAGAAATGTCTGAGACATAATGTTAAAATTACTCTTTTTTTTATATTAAGTTATCGCTGAGATTAAACGTGTAGTTAAACTTCTTTTCCCTGACAGAAAGATTAGTTTCACTGGTCAGGGCCAATTATTGTAAGATCAAGGTGAGCTAAGCTACATTTAGATATGTGTAAGAAGTACTGTACATAATTTTTAGTAAACATTTGTTTCTTCCAATAAAAAAATGTATTCTTGTTTTTGCATCCATCTTGACAAATAATTTCTCTCTCTAAATCTACCCCCCCACCCAACCCGCTGTGTTTTGTCATTTTCAAAAGGTGGTATTCTCCCAGGAAAAGATCGCCATGTTCTCCTACGAGCAGGCTGTTGCAGTAACTAACAACCAGCGCTCTGTTCTGTCAGACCTCCAGAAAACGGCTCTAGCTATGGTGCTGACACCCTGGGATGATAAGCCTGTAGACTTCAGAGGTAAAACCTGAATCACTGTTGTCCTGATAACCATTATACCTCATTTGTCTTCTTTATGCATTAATCACTTTATCTGATGAAAATATAATCACCCTTATCAAAACTCTAACCAAATCCCAGTTCCTTGATAATATTTATGCTGCAGCACTACATGAAGGAATGAAATGTCTAATATACACTTTATTAGGTACATCTTGCTAGTATCAGGTTGGATCCACTTTTGCCTTCAGAACTGCCTTATTTCTTAATTCCTCAGAGATTTTGCTCCATATTGACATGATAGCATCGCACAGTTGCTGCACAATCATGATGTGAATCTCCTGTTCCAACACATCCCAAAAGTGCTCCATTGGATTGAGATTTGGTGTCTGTGGAGGCCATTTGAGTACAGTGAGCTCATTGTCATGCTTAAGAAACCAGTTTGAGATGATTTGAGCTTTGGGACATGGTGCATTATTCTGCTTGAAGCAGCCATAAGAAGATGGATACACTGTGGTCATAATAGGATGAACATGGTCAACAACAATACTCAGGTAGGTGTGTGGTGTTAAAACAATGCTCAGCTGATACTAACGTGCCCAAAGTGTGCTATGTAAATATATCTATCACACCATTACACCACCAGCAGCAGCTTGAACTTGAACACAGCAGCCCAACCATCATTTTTGTGTTTCCATACTTTTTAAGACAAATTGTCACCCTACAATCTGTTGGAGCAGAAATCAAGACTCATCAGACAAGGCAACATTTGAGCCAGTGTGAATTTTAGCCTCAGTTTCCTGTTCCTAGCTGACAAGAGTTGTTTTCTGCTCCTGTTGCACATTTTTTCACACACTTTGAGTCGCTTAGTACCATGTGAGCATCATTTAAACACCACAGTCTATCTGAGTCCATCCATCCATCCATCTTCTTCCGCTTATCCGGGGCCGGGTCGCGGGGGGGGGGGCAGCAGCCCAAGCAGAGAAGCCCAGACGTCCCTCTCCCCAGCCACCTCCTCCAGCTTGTCCAGGGGAACGCCAAGGCGTTCCCAGGCCAGCTGAGAGATATAATCTCTCCAGGGTCTTCTGGGTCTGCCCCGGGGCCTCCTCCTGGTGGGACATGCCCAGAACACCTCACACCTGAGGCGCCCAGGAGGCATCCTTGTCAGATGCCCGAACCACCTCAACTGGCTCCTTTCGATGTGAAGGAGCAGCGGCTCTACTCTGAGCTCCTCCCGGATGGCCGAACTTCTCACCCTATCTCTACGAGAGAGGCCAGCCACCCTCCGGAGGAAGCTCATTTCTGCCGCTTGTATCCTCAATTTCGTTCTTTCGGTCACTACCCACAGCTCGTGACCATAGGTGAGGGTCCATCTGAGTATTGTTGCTAATTACATCCATCCTGTTATGACCACAGTGTACCATCTTCTGACGGCAGCAGGATAATGCACCATGCCACAAAGCTCAAATCATCTCAAACTGGTTTCAAACATTCATCAGCTCTCAATCCAGTAGAACACTTCTGAGATGTGGTAAAACAGGAGTGTTACATTATGGATGTGCAGCTAGCAAATCTGCAGCAACTGTGTGATGCTATCATGTCAATATAAACCAAAAGCTGTGAGGAATTAAGAATTAAGGCAGTTCTAAAGCCAAAGGGTCCCAAACCAGTACTAGCAAGCTATACCTAATAAAGTGACCTGTGAGTGTATATTATTACTGTAATTTCCTTTTCTCGCCGGAGATCATCCTGCAGGTGTCACACCATCATCTGCAATGTTGTGCTGCTACTGTCAGTAGTAAGATCTTTTTATGATATTAAATTATTCTGATGAATCCCAAAATCAAAGCTGATGATAGCTGCTGCTGTTTGCTTGCTGGTTTCAGCACTTTGTCCTCATTGTACTTCTAGAGGTTTCCAATGTGATTTCTTTTCTAACACAGGTTATGAACATTATGCCTTGCTGGATATGCTATGCACTGATACTCTAGGTGTGAAGAGAGTGCCTATGTAATATGATTATCATTTTTCACAGTCATTTTTTTTTTGTTAATGATATTCAAAGACAGATAATCCGCCTGAACTATATTTTTGCATAGCTCTACATTTGTAATGCTTTTCCTGAATTCCTGTAGGGAGGTCCCTGGGGTTGGCGTTGAGCCACAGCCCCCTGTGTCTCTTCTCGGGACTGCTGATGCTGCTGACCGTGCTGCTCTGCCCTGACACATGACCCCGTTCACCCCAGCTGAATCAGGAGACCTCCTCATCCACATGATGATTGTTTGTGTCGCAGTGCTGTATTTCTTTGAAATAAACAGCATTTATTAGGTTTCCGTGCTCTTTTTAGTGACACTGTAATTGATCTTGTACAACGATTACTTTAACATCAACATTTAGCACTGAAAGAACAAAGTTAACAGTTTGAGAGAGTAAAAGCTGTTTCTATTAATCAGCAAGTCTATCTAATATCCACAGAACCTAGACTATTTATTTATTTTTGTACAAACCTATATAAACACTTTACTGTCCCAATATATCCTTCTCAGGGATGCCATACCTAGAAATAATACTTAAAAATTATAAAGGTTAGAATATTGTTGTTGTGCAGTTATTATGAGAGAAATCTGTTGCAAATGTACAAAGTTGTTTATTTTTATGTGAGTAACAGCGATAACACTTTCTATATATCTGTCTATCTTGAGTTATCTTGACTACAAAACAATGCATAGTAGGGCCTGATTGCATTAGTATTGATCAACTTTGGTCTGTTGTTGCTGTGAGTTTTGTACTGTTGTGCACATTTTGTGGTGTAATTAACATGGATCTAAATGATCAATAAACTGAACCAATCTACCTCTGATTGACTCTTTTTATTGCTTGTTATTGTTGCAGTTTTACCCCCTAGACTCCAGCTCTGTTTGCCATTCCACGTTATCATCACATCATACCATCGCACTTCAGGCTAACGTTAAAATGAAGACAAAGGAAAATTCTTTTTTTATGCAGTAAACGTTAAATTTAAGCCTGTAGTTATCAAAGTCATATTTTTCTCTGTTTTTTTAGCCATGTTGTTGATAAATACATTGATTTAAAAAAGCATGTGACACTATAGATGACAGATTACTAAAGAAAAAGCTGGAGATAATGGTATCAAACGGATGGCACCATTCCTGGTTAAACAGTTACCACCATGATAGATATCACTGTGTGCAAATAAATAATAACTCTGGTTTCATTGTGAGGGTCATATAAAGAATTCCTTTTCTTCTTTCGGTTGCTTCTTTTAGGGGTCGCCACAGTGGTTGATTTGCCTCAATTACTTTGTCTCCAAACCATACATCATAGCAGATCTCATTACCATCTTGTAAACGTTCCCCTTTACTGTACTCCTAATCAGAGCTGATTCCTGATGTAATCTCACCATTACCTCGAACCTATCTGTCACTTATACCACACAAATTACCACTGTCTCACAAAACCTCTTTCCCATATCTTCATGGGGTGACTCATCAGCTTTATCCCTCTGTAGTTACCCCAGTTTTCTACAGCACCCTTGTTTTTAAAAATTGGTGCTAACTTCTTCTCCATGCCCTCTCCCCTGGATGTCTCCTCCACATGTATGTCATCTGGACCAATTGCCTTTCCACGCTTCATCCTATTTATAGCTTTCCTTACTTCCTCTTTACTAATCCTCTGCACTTCCTCATTCACGGTCCTCCATCAATCCTCAACTTTCTCTCATTTTCTTTATTCATGAGCTCCTCAAAGTAGTCTCTCCACTTTCTCAGTAAACTTTACTCATTACTACATTTCCATATCTTTCCTCAATCACCCTACCCTGCTGCACATCCTTTCCAGCTCTATCTCGTGCCTTAAAAAATATTATTTATTTCAATGTATCACTGAGGAATTATTGATCACCATTTATAGTCATTAATCTGAGGTACTGGACTTTCTTCATAATTAACAAACTATTTTTAATGTATATACATTATTATACCCCCTTGTGTGATTCAGTTAAAATTAAGGCTATTAATTAATTAATTTTTCTTCAGTTAAAATAATATGCAGTGTATTTAAATGTATTCAAACGAGAGTAAGAATATGTTTTGACTCTTTATTTAAAAATTATGTAAAATGTACTTACAAATTTATTTTACAGTGGTCGACTTAAAAATGTGTGGAACTTGGCTTCAGCTAGCTTGTAGCGTCTCATGTTTACAATTGAAATAGGTAAAAGCATGATCAGATTAGTTATATTGGGGTCGTGGTGCTAAAAGTGCTCCGTGGACGTTAGATAAGGCCGGAGTGCCGCCCAGAAGGTGGGAGCTGTTTCTGAACGTGGCCAACGGGCTGCAGCACTGAGTGTACAGAGAGCCTGTCAAACACAAGCAACACAGCCAACATGGCGGACTGGGGTGAGAAACTAAGTTGGGAAGGATGGTTATCTGTACAACATTTACGTGTCGCACTGGCTGTTTAAGGGCCTAATACACCTCTCATTGTTAATTCCGGGTGTTAGATGTGGACTGACCTAACGACTTTCATGTTGTTGTTTTTACAGACGCTGACAACTTCGAGCCGGAGGAACCGATTAAAAAGGCGGCAGCGCTGGACAAATGGGAAGGCGAGGACGAAGATGAAGATGTTAAGGTAAAATATCGTGACGAACACTCGGTACAGTCTGAGTCGCTTTTTAAAATCGGGCACCGGTTGTTTACGAGCCGTTAGCTGACCGAGCAAGCGTTAGGATGTAATGCCACGCTTCGCCCCGGTTTCTCGCCGCCTGTCAATACGAACCCATGTTAGCTTTATGCTAACTCATGTGGCTCCAACAGGCAGCCTCTGGAAACTCCAGCTCCGCTAACGGTATGCTGGTATTCGCGTTTCAGTCATCCAAACGTACTGTTAACACACTGAATAATAGCGTGCCAGTTCATACTTGTGGGTTTAATCAAATTTCTGGAAGCTAGTTGTGTTTTCTACTTTTATTGGCGTCATGAATTTTGATAGCGGTTCTTGAAGCTAATCTTTCACCGGACGGGCCACTTGAGCGAGCTAGCTAGCTCTGCTAGCTCTCGTGTAATGTTGCGTCTATAAATAAGCTTTAATGTTGGGTAACCTCGGTATTAAGTTATTTGGTCATGTGTGGCTAATATACAGGGCCATCCCATCATTGCACAGGTTTAGTTACATTAAACGATTATTGGAGATTAGCATAATCATGTCTACACTGGCAAACCCACAGCTTGAGTCACGTTGAGTACGAGGCGGCGTTAGCTTGCTAACCAACTTTAGCCTCATTCAGATGAAATCATCCACTGGGTTGATGACTCAACTCAGCCAAGAACTAGGCCTGGAACTTTCCGACTTTACAGCAGGCTGTAGGAAGCCGCTGTTCAGCTGATACCGTAATACAGGTGGCTGCTACGTGAAAGCTGGCACGGTCTCTGTCCAGAAGCCTCAGATAATTGATCCTGTGGAAAGTACTGGCAGAGGCCTCTTCAGTTCTCCCGTTTTCTGTCGCATATGGCGTCCAGACTGAAGAGCCTGATGGTTTTATGTCCTCTGTAGTACAAAATGGTCTTTGTTTAGGAAGAAGGGTAAAGATTTTTGTGGAAATCGGACAATAGCACAAAGTTAATTGTTACTCAAGATAATTAAATTTATTCCCAAGGGACTTTCAGCAGGATGAAAGTCCTGCTGTTGTTGTTGTTGATGATAACCTGCTGGAAATGCAACAGGCTGGTTGCCAAATGTTTATTGTGTTGTAATTCACAGTTTAAAGTATTGGATATTTCAGTTAGAACGGAGTATCTTCTTGGATTGGATTACACTTATTTGTAGTGACACTTAAAGTGGATCTTAATATAAGACGGCAATCTACAGTATCACAACCCGAGTGATGTCTGAGGAGTCATCACCTATAAATTAATAAATTAGCACTGATGTCATAACTCATACATTGTCACAAATGGTATACTCTTTAATTTTAATCTCATTGTTTTATTTTTTTGATTCTTAATCACTGTTTAATATATACAAGTTGTGCAGTATCACACAGTATCAAGCACTCACTGTGTGCATGTGGTACTTTCAGTTTTTTAATGTAGACTGTACTATTTTTATTCTTTACGCTGCTACTGTAACACAGTAATTACCCTTGTTGGATCAGTAACGTTGATCGATCCAGCTTATATCTGATTACACCAGTGTGTAAATGAAATGTAAAGACAGGACTAGAATAATTTTATCTTCAGAAAGTGAGGCGGCAGCTGTTGCATATAGATAACTGATTTTTTTTTTTTTTTTTTTTTTTTTTTTGTCGTTTTTTTTTTTTTTTTTTTTTTTTTTTTTTTTTTTATCACTCTTCCC